>JASDQU010170796.1:0-13507 GCA_032191745.1 Picea mariana | reverse complement strand
TTTCTTTCCACATATGCGGCCTCGCGCAACGAGGTGCGGATGCTCTTGCATCACCAATGGAGCAAATTGACAAAATTGTTTAGGTGGATACTCGAGAGGGTGAGGGCAAGGAAGAAATTGTTGCATATAGATGTGAGTTCTGCGCAGAGGCCAAGCACATCACTTATTATCCATCTGTCTGGAATATGCATCGACCTAGATCTGACTCATGCCTGATAGAGAAAATGTATTTTTTTTATGTGGAGTTGTGATATCACTTGCTAAGGGAGGATATAGTGGTCACCAAGACGAAGTATTCGATCACGCCCCAACTCAATGGAGTGTCCCAAGCCTGGGGTCTAGCAAAGCCCATGGAGGATCAGGGATTTTGCTTTGATTAACTGTCTCCAGAAATATGAGGATGCCATGTTCGCATGAGTATGTGCAAATTCGGTTTGGAGCCATGTGTTGACAGAGTAATGTCTGAGATATTTTTTAGCAATGATCGAATGCCAAATACCTGTAGAAGTCAACACACACCAGAGGGTTGATACCCCTAGAGCCCAACTGAAATGATGTAGGTTTCTAAGCCTCCAACCACCTTTATGTTTTTGTTTAGCCAAAATTTTCCATTTGCAGAGGTGTTGGCAAGGAAATTCTGAGCAGCCCGACTAGAGGAAGTTGTAAATCAGTTTGCGAAGATTTGTGAGAACTGTAGCAGGTATGGCTGCAAGAGCCATCTAGTATACAAGCTTCCCTTCAAGAATCGCTTTAATGAGAGTGAAACGCCCTCCAAGTGAGACCCAACACATACACCAGTGACTAATCTTTTTTTGGACTTTTGCAATGATCTAGTTCTAGTCCCCTAATTTGTAGGAATCATGTTTTAAAAAATAGCCCAAATAATGTAGTCCAGTAGAGATATGTGAGAAGGTGTATGGAAAAATACCTTTGAGCTGATCCATATATTGTTTTTTGTAGATTTGCGAAATGGAATGAACATTTATCCCAATTAATCGATAATCCTGAAGCAATGCAAAAGATTTTAAGGCTCTCACTAATCGTTTGCCATTCCTGTAATGAGTCATTTGTCATGATGAGGACATCATCAACGAAGAGAAGATGTAATATTTTGATAATTCTAGACACCTTCAAATGAGTGATATATCCTTCTGTTTGACCAGACTTGAGAAGTAGGCTCAAGGCTTCCATAGCCCGAATAAAGTGCAGGGGGGAGAGGGGGCAACCCTGTCTCAGACCTCTCCCAATGCGAAAGAAATCAATAGATTCACCATTAATCAGGATTCCAAGATTTGCACTAGACACACAACTCATAATCCACTTAATCATCGAGTGACTAAAACCAGTCTGAATCAGGATCATTCAGAAGAAGTCCTAGTCAATACTATCAAATGCCTTCTTGAGGTCGAGTTTAAGAATAAGAGCCTTGGATTTTTTTCTTTGGATGCTATGTAAACATTCTTGGGCTATTCCAATAGCGTCAAGGATCTGTCGACCTTTTAGAAACCCGAGTTGCTCTTGTGACAAGAAACAAAAGAGGATTGGATTGATCCTTGTTGCAATAAATTTTGAGATAATTTTGTAGAAAAGGTTGCAGAGAGCTATAGGCCTGTAATCGCCAAAAGTAGTGAGGGAGGAAGATTTCAGAATGAGGGTGAGAAAGGTCGAGTTCAAAGCTCTCGAAACCTTCCCACTAAATCTAGTGTCATCCACAAGCTCCAGGAGGTCTGGGCCAACTAGATCAAAGAAATGGAGATAAAACTCGATTGTCCACCCATCTGGACCAGAACTTTTGTCCTTTGATAAAGTTTTGAGAGCAATCAAAATTTCCTGAAGGTTACAAGGTTGGTCTAGTAAGTATGAGTCTAAGTGTGAGTCTTCCTCCGAAATAACATGAGGGTAAAGCCTGGCCACTGAAACAACATAATGTATATTTTCAGGTGGTTTTGCCTCATAAAATGGTTTGAAAAAATTGACAACAACTTGTTTTAAGGCTTGATGTCCCTCATGTAGAATGCCCAGTTCATCAGATAATTTCTAGATGTGTTTTTAACTCCTAGAGGAGCTGGTGAATTGGTGGAAAAACTTAGTATTTAAGTCACCGCTCTTAAGCTAATTTAATCTGCATCTCTATCGCCAGATGGATTCATCTTTGAGGAGAAATGAGTTCCTTTCGAATTCCATCCCTTTTAATAATTGGATATTTTCACCAACAGTCCCCACATTGATATATGAAGTTATAAGGGATTGAATTTCAAATTCGAGTTCAAAAAGCCTTTTAGAATTTTGTATCCTGTAGGTGGCTACCCATGCTTTAATGCGTGCCTTTAGGCTCCTGAGCTTCCAAGTGACACATAATTGTATACAAGATTCAGAGAGAAAGATTGGGTCTGACCATACATCATAAACAATAGAGTTAAAACCATCTTCATTCAGCCAATCAGAATTTAATTTAAAGGGATAAGCGATTTTGCAAAGAGAAGAATCCAGATGTAATAAAATTGGTGCATGGTCTGATAAGAAAGGTAGTTCCACCCAGGAGTGGATCTGTGCTTCTATAGTGATGATTTGATCTGAGATAAGAAATCCTTCGAGCCTTTTAGCGATGGAATCAATGCCAATTCTTCCATTGCACCAGGTGGGTGCTAAAATATTTGGTCCATAATCAACAAGCTTGTGAGATGAAAACAAAGATGAAAGTAGTCAACCAGAGGGTCTTGGTTGGCTGTTGTTCCCCAGGTTTCCCTAAATGAGAGAGTTAAATTTAAGTCACCAGCTAAAATAAAATTTTCAAGGTCAAGAAGTCCGTGGGCTTCAACCTTTTCCCATAAATCATGTCTATTGTAGCATGGGCTATATAAGTTGAGTAGGTTAATCTTTTTATTTTTGTTTCAACAGGTACCCGTGAGCAAGATGCCTCCATAGAAAAAGTAAGGAAGTAAATCAAATTTGGTGGGATACCAAGCCACTTCTAGACCCCCATAGGTGCCAAGAGAATTGACTGAGCAGATGTGCCAGTTGGAATGATCTTTTTTTAGAAAAGAGCGAGCAGAGTTTCCTGTAAGAAGATGATGTCAGGTGAAGTAAGAGTAATAAGTCTTCTAAAGGAGGCAGGTTTGAGGGGGGGGGCACCCCTTTGATGTTGAGGGGGAGAAAAATCATGGTTTTTCTCTTTCTAGGGCTTTCATGTCTCTAAGCACCCCAAAATCAGTAGGTGTGTGTGAAGTCCTCGATGGATTTAAAGAAAAGTTGCCCTTCTTGCGATGAGCACTGCGGGTTTTGATCGGAGAATGTTCAAACCCATGTCCTCTAGACCAACTGTAATCTTGATAAGGATTAGTTGAAGAGTGATTAGTAGCATGAGAATCAGAATCAGAGGGTAATGGATGGATAAGAGAAGTACCCTGGTATGTAGGAAAAGGTACATGGGAGAGAACTTCTTTAAAGGTTGCTAGTAATGTATCCATAACACTGTCAAGTGTAGTGTGTCCATATTTTGTTTCTGTAAGGCTCGGTGGAAGTTGAATATCCTCTTGAACAGAGTGTTGGGCATTAGAGTCTTCCGAGGGTAGGGATGTAAGAGATGGTAAGTGGTTATGTGCCCGAGCCATCGGAGAACTAAGTGAGGATGTGTAAGTCACTGCAGCTGATGCGGGAGTAGCATTGATGAGATATTATCTTGTAAGGAGAATGGATGATGTTTTGGGTAAGTGGAGAGTCTAAGGGAGATATAGGGACAAAATAACATGAGGATTTTGCTGTGTTATATAAAATATCAGATGCAATCGAAGGGTTGTTAATCATAGGAGAGTAAGGTAGCTTTGGAGGATGTGGCCTGGATATGATAAGTGGAGGGCAGTGTTGATATGTATCAGATCTATCAATAGAAGTGGGTAGGGAGTGTAATAGTGTTTGTGCAGATGGAGTAGTTGTGATAGAGTCAGAGGGATTGTTGGACAATATTGGATTATAGTGAGGAGTGGAAGTTCTTGGGAATTTTTTAGAGGGCTCTCCCTGGGAGAGTAGAGAAGTAGCAAGAAATAAACCATGTGAAGAGTCTAGTAGTTCCTTTTCCAGAGAAGTGAGGGAGGAGTAAAGGGTTTGAAAGATGATTTTAAGCTTACCGATGGTGGAGTCCATATCAATAGTAGCACCATCTTCAGGGTAATCTAGAATGTGTAACTAAGTGTATTCATCTGATAGGTCCAAATTTGATGCAAGTTCTAGCATATTTTCTTCTGAATCCTCAGCTTCAAGTGCACCTGTGAAGTTCTTTCTCAAATGCCCCATTTTTCTGCAGAGAGAGCATCTAAAAGGGATGCCAAGGTAGTCTAAATTATGTCGAATTGTATGTCCTCTCCAGTCTATTTCAACGAGAATCTTTGCCAGTCTTCTGTTTGGACCCTCGAAAATTTTATGTTCAATACTTATGAAGCGACCCAAAGAGTTGTCAATAGCCTTGAGGGCCTTTTCATTCCAAAGATAGAGTGGGAGCCTAGGAAGGAGGACCCACAGATGAATGAGTCCAAAATAGTCTTGTGTTGGATCAAAACTAATTTCCATCACTTCAGCATAAGATTGCTAGCATCTAAAGTCCATAGATGCTCCAGGATGAGTGTAGTGTCCTCAAGGGTTTTGAAGAGGAAGTATAGACAACCATGTCCAAGATGAAGGAGAGTAGGAAAGTAGTCCAATAATGGCTTCCAAGTGTTTTCAATCCAAACTTCTAAGTCTGTATGGAAAATATGTTTGTAGGACAGTCTCCCTACCAGGCTACACAAAGCCATGGTAACCAATTCTTCCAAACCAATGTCCTCTCCAAGTACAAGTTTCTTTTTAGTTTTTTTTGGAGCCCATGGTTTATGTGAGGAATTTTTGTTCCTAGATGTGTGAACATTTCTCTTTCGAGCAGGTCCAATGAAGATGTGTTGTTCAGGAACAACCTGTCGAGTATTGCATAACCCAAGGGGTATACCCCTATGAAAGGAAGGGATACTTGTAGTTGTATTCAGAGCGAGACGAGGAAGAGTAGGGTGGATATGAGGGAACAATTGATAGTGAGGTCTGCCAGATGTAGGGTGGAAAGTGTTTTGTGATGTAGTTATGTATGTAGATGGGTATGGTGTAGTGAAAAATGCTTGATGTGGTGGGGATGTTAAGAGGGAGGAGGAGTGAGTTGGAGAGGTAGTAGTAAAAAAGGGTGGTAGGTGTGGAGCAGAAGAACAAGAGGTGGAGGACGATAAGGCTGATAAACGTGTTGGTTGTAGGGGATGTGAGGACTTTGATAATTCATCCATCGAAGAAAAGATTCCCGCATTACTCCAAACAACCTCATCAGCCACACTCATGAGTGCGCTGACTTCTTCCTCCATCAAAAATGGGTTCTTAATATAAGAATATGTTTAATAAGTATAAATTATGTGCTAATAGTCAGCAGGAAATGTAAAGTAACAGTCTCCAAAGGGTGAGTGGAAGACAAGTGATAATATAATAATCCTACGGGGTATGATAATTTTCGGTTTTGAAGGTCAGTAAAGGGATAAAGAGCTGGCAGTTAGTAGGGGGAAAGATACTACAAATGAGGTAGACACCACAAAATGGATGGCAGACAAAGGGGGTATAAAATGATTTGAGGGAGAGTCAAGAAAAGGAACCTCATAGTGGGGACAAAACAGGCAAGACTGTGGTTAGTGTAGTGAAACCAAATGTGACAAGACCATTCCAGTTCACCTTTAATATCAGAGCCTTCAAAGTATATACCAGGTCTGCCATAGGGTTACCAAAATCATGCCTACCTGATGTATCCAATTCAAGTTTGTCTACTCCATCTTGTTCAGTTGGTTGGTTCATAGTCGAGGCTGCCTATCTTTGTCTGTCCAACTACCTGATACACTTCCCAAAATGAACATCAGGAAAGACTGACAAAATCAGTGGGCTGGCTAGAGGAGTGAAAAGGATCTGTGATGGAGAAAGATTAGTCTAAGGCTCGAGAACACACTTCAATACTCTAAAGTGGTATAATATGAGTGCAAACAACACTGAGTCACTCTCTTGTGGGAACAATGGCTCTCGATTGTGGAAGCAGATCTGCCATTGTTGAAGCTTGTTGTTCCCGCCCAGTTGTAGGTTTGAAAAAAGGTGTCAGCTGGAGATATTAGGTTATGATATAAAAGTTATGGGTTTGAATCTCCATGTTTTCCATTACCGTGATCAACCATATAAACAAAAAGGGAATAATATTTCTAGGAACACAATTTATAGAGATTGTGTGCATTGGTTTTAGTTACTACGCTTGATAAGAATATTTTTTAAGAATGTAATTTTTTTTTTGAATTTGGTAAAAAAACCTTAAGATTGATATAATTGTATTATAATGATGTTGTTAATTTTTTTTAACTAATTTTGAATATAATTAAATTATTACAAATTAAATTAAATTATAAAAGTTCAATTAAAATTGAAAATAGTTAAAATAATTTTTTTATATAATCAAATTTGATAATCCAAATTATTAAAACTTATCTTATTATTCTTCTAAACTAAACATACTTATATGCAAACTAAGAGTTTTAACATTACAAGGAATTAAATTGTATTTAATTGTTTTAAGAAGTCAACATTATAATTTTAAAAAATCTCCAAAACTGATAATTAAATTTGAATTATCATAAAAAAAATTATCCAATTTTTATTTAATCAAAATCCATGATCCAAACTATTATATTAAAAAATTGTGTTTATTATTTTTTTTTAACTAAATATACTTATATTTAAATTTAGAGTTTTAACTTTATAAGGAGTTTAGCTATTTCTTTTATTTGCCTTTATCCATTAAATATGTTTTACGAACTCAACATTCTAATTGTAAAAAGGGTGTCAAGGTTTCAATATTTTAATTGTTAAAAGGGTTTCACAAGAATCTTTTGTGATTTGATGGAGCAAAACCACTCATACCATCATGTTATGGGAGTTCAACATTTCAGTTGTAAAAAAGATAGTACAAAAATGACATAGGATATTCATTATACGAAATAGAGTTTGATGGGACATCTCCGACACCGAGACCCCATCCCATAGAACAAACTGTCAATCGTCAACAAGAATGCCTGTTAGTAAGGCCCCATTCTACCCGTGCCCACAACACCCCTCCATAGCACCTAGTTCTGCCCCTTCATAGCGCCCTATTCTGCTAGTCACATCGTTGCAGTTGGACGTCCCCTTGAGCATTCAATGCAGGGTGGTGGATGGGCATCCATTGCAAAACTCCAATCGCGCCCCTCCTCCCATGTTTCAAATCAGGATTGCTCTAGAACCGCGCTCCCTCTCTACAAAAATTGAGACGTGCTCCTGCCTGAAACTAACTCCATTATCCTTCACCTACACTAGTTGTTTCTTAATTATACATATAATAGGTTCATTCCCTAAGCCTAGTGTAAATTTTATATCTTTTTATCTTACTTTATGTTGTTGACTCCTTACTGTCAGATTCGAGCTCTTGTAAATTGATCAACTAGATTCGAAATCGAGTTAAAGACACATGTTTGTCCATTAATTTGTTTTGATTTTTCTCTTCATATTAGTTTTCATTTTGGTGGGATATGCATGTTGGGGAATATCCACCACATATCAGTTGGTTATGGTAGTCTACTTCCAATGAGAGTTAAATGAAAACGATGCCCAAGAATAGCTAAGTTTAAGCCACCATAGGAATGTTTTCATATATAAGAGGATAAAACACAGTTTTTAAAACTATAATCATTATTACAGTATGATATATGGCTTAGAAATTGAGAATGACAACACAATGATTCAAAACAAGATACCAACCTGGAACTACAATCGACTCTTGACAACATCAAGAGGTGTTGTCATAACACTTGTGAATTCTCCAACTACACAACCAACACCTATATGAACAAGGAGGTGCTCTTCGGTTGCATTTTCAAGATAAATTCTATTCATAACTTTCTTCATTGCTTCCTACATTGCAAAGTGGACAACGGTGAAAGGGGCATTCATTACCACTGTAGTTCTATAGGATGCATAAAAGGCTCTAAACCCCTCTTCCCTTAAAATATTTTTGATGCAATCCATTACTCCTCCATATGGGTTGTTTCTGAGTTGTAACCTCTACTTCACTACATCCATAGGAGTAAAAAATAAATCACTTGTAGTGGTGGCTTGATCSAGGTGGATATTGGTGGCCACCCACCTATTCCAACTGGATCTTCATGTTCGTTTTTTATTCATCACGTATTTTTGTAATGCTTTATAATTGTGAGTTATACACTTCTAGGGTTGTCTGAAGCCTCACAAATTCTTCAGGTGGATACAGGTGGCCTCTCACCTAATCCAACTGGCTTATTTTGTATGTTTTCATGTCAGCACATCTTGTTGTACTTCTAGGGTTGTTTTGGGGCCCTAAACATTTTTTTTTACCCACCATAGTCAAACTATAGACAGATTCAGAGTCTAACAATAGAATGTGTAGATCTCTAAAATATATTTCCAGTGGGCTATCACGTGCCTAAAATGGAGGTCATATGMAAAAGTTACAACCCTAGGAAGTTGAGGTACCAAATTACACCAACTTACCCATAGGGCCGACATGAATTTTGGAGTTTCAYCTTCTAGGGTTAGGTTTTTGGATGTCTAGGGTTTTTTCATTCATGCGTAATATGAAAAGGGCCTATGGAGCCTCATTGTAATCCATTCTGCTCAAACGGACGCGTGTAGCAGCCACATCTCTTCTCAGAGACAACTATCACCATTCAAGCAAGTCTCAGTTCTATAGTTTTACAGTTTCATCCCATTTCATTATTTAATAGAAGATATTTCTCACTGGATATTTGTGTTATTCTTCCTATCTCTGTGTTTATGATATTCAATCTGTTAATTAGTTCGTTCTGCTCCTAAATCCAAATTAGTCGTATCATAGCGGTCTGCTCTTAATTTATTTTTCTTTGTGCATGTCCCAGACAAGGTCTGGGTACAAGAAGTTGGGACTTAAACCAATTGAGCCATTACCATGTCGGTCATGCCGATCTCAAAAAAAACCCATGGGAGACAAAAAGAAAGATGATGGAGTAGGAGATCCTATTAAAATGTTGCTCGATGAATCCTTCACATGACAAAGAAACGAAATGATGGAAAACTTCGTGTAGATCCTTCGATGGTTTCCCATGGGAGAAGCATATTCATCAAGCGACCATGCAACCCCCTTCAAGGTACAGGTAAATTTTTATATTCCATTATTTGAAGGACTGATAGATGCGGATGCTGTAGATAAATGGTTGAATCTACTCGAAGGATATTTTTCGTTCCACAATTTTTTCGATAGGAAAAAGATCACTTTTTCACTCCTCAAGGTCATTCCCCATGTTAAAGATTGGTGGGATACTTATTCTGAGAAAAGGGCCATGGAGGAATCTGTTATCTGTGTGGTGACCCCTACATGGGATTCCTTCTTGGACGCCATTAAATAACAATACTACCCTTTTGCAAGCTACGAGGACCAATACATCAGTTGGACCACCCTACGTCAATAAAGGGACCAGAAAGTACCAGACTTCAGTAATATTTTCCATACCCTATGCACCAAATTGGGTATCCAAGATCATGAGCATCATCTAGTTCTCAAATACTGTGACTGTTTGCATAGATATACTCAAACAAAAATGGAGTTCCTGGAAATCGCCTCATTGGGAATGACTTATAGATACGTTGTCAAGATCGAGTAGAAGTTTAAGCAGAAACGACGAGATTTTGGATATGCAAGCCCCTCATAGCCGAAGTAGGGTAAAGGAAACCCCAACCCATACAACAAGGTACCAAGTTGAGATGGCTTCCCTTAGGAAAATCCGTCCAAGCCAAAGCACAAGAAGGGCATCGAGAAGATGAAGAAGGACACAGGAAAATGGTGTGAGTACCATAAGAGTCCTTGGCACAACACTGAGGAATGCTGCTCCAAGCAGTCCCTCGTGATCGAGCTGAAGGCTTCCGAGTCAGAGGCCGATTCTGATTTCAAGTCAAATCCTGAAGGAGGGAAGTGGATTATCGATGCTGAACCTAGTGCCACAGTCGCTACCACCAAAGTCTGGCCAAGCGAACCAGAAGAACCAGAGGAAGGGGAACACCTCTTTCACTCATAGATGTGGGTCAAGGGGGATTCAAATCATTTCATTATCGACATCGGTATTCAGAAGAACCAGATTTCAGTAGAGGTCACCAAGTGGCTGAATCTGCCAACGACACCGCACCCACAACCCTACACCATTATCTCGCTTCATCAAGGAAGAGATCTTTGTGTCAACCAACAGTGTCGTCTTCCCTACAACATCAAGCCTTTCAAATATGAGGTACAATGTGATATTGCTCCCCTTGAAATTTGTGATGTTCTTTTAGGAAAGCCATATTTTTGGAAGTGTCATGTTGTGTATGAGTCTACACCCCACAATGTTTGATCTGAAAATAGGGGGCTGACTTGTTATGCTATGCAAGCACCCTCTATTTCATTAAAATAAAAATTTTCAGGACCTTGCTCAATGTCTTAGTTATGCAAGATAAATTATGTGCCAAGTTTATGCATCTTCTTTTAAATGTTTATGTGTGAGATCTTTGTAAGATTAAATATGTTTTTTTCATAAATACAACAACAAAAATAACTTGCAACAAATAATAACCAGTAAACACTCACAACAAGAACAAGATGATAAGGGAGTTCACCCCTCTCTGGGCTACGTCTCCTTGAGCCTCCTTCAATGGACTTGGCTCTTTGAAATTAGTTTGTCAAAGATTCTTTTATAAGATGATTCTTAACTCCAATGGATTTTCTGACTGTACCATTGAGTTCAAAATACATAAAAACCCAAAAAATGACTAATAGAACTCTGAAAACGGATCATGGCTCATACGGGCATGACCTCTTCTACATGTGGCCTTAAGCTTCCCTGATCTTTCTTGTGGAAACAACACCTGTAAAAGTCCTCAACAACCTTTGAAACCTATCCCAATGTGTTCATAGCATAATGATTAGCCAAAAATGACTATTCAATCATAGAAAATAGACTTGTGCTCATCTGAGCATGGCCTCAATCAATGAGGGCTTCAAGCTCCCTGGAGCTCTCTGAAACTTCAATGGTGAAAAACCTACAAAAGAAGTCTTCAAATGGATTTGAAAATAGTGCCAATGGATTCAGAACGTCCAAAAACCCCTAGCTGGGATTTTTCTACACCTCATTTGGCCAAAAAATGAAGAAGATAGGCCTCCTGCCATTTTCTTCCTTCAAGCTTGTTGTCTCTGGTTCGCCAAAACACAGCTTTGTACATCCAACCTAGCTCAACACGCTCAATCTCGTGCTAAAACCTACCACCGGGCACATAACCGAATAACGGTGCAAACTGTAGGATGGTTAGGGCGCGCCCAACCCCTAACCACCAAAACCGTGGACATATGGTAAATGTGATCGCGCGCTCAAACAAAAAGGGCTACATTTGCATGATTGTTGTGGTTGTGACATGTGGTGGGCGCAAAGGTTGGAGGACCGTTTCAAAAAAACCAAATCCGCGTGAATCCCGAATCCATTTGACAAACGCGCGTGGGTGGTCGTATTGAATTCGCATGTGACTAGGGGTCGGGGCTTAGCCCCGACCCGGCCCGCGCCCAAACCACAACACATTTCAACTTAAATATATATGAATGTATATAGTGTTCAGAAACACTATGGTGGCACATTGGCAGGGCAGACTTTACAAAGGCTTTTCACAGTGGAGGAGGTCTGGGGTTTGATCCCCATAGACTCCATAATATTTTTAAACAACCAACCATACCATAATAGGGTGCCATGTGGCACCAAACCACTTGACCAAAAAATGCCACATGTCAAAAATTGATTCATCAACATCTGCCAATAAATGAATGCCACATCACCAATTGCCACCTCAACGTACAGACATGCCACGTCAACTGTACGACCTTTGCCATGTTAGTTGTACGGACTGTACAGTCAACATTTTTTTTTTGGCTGTTTGATGATTCGAACAGAATGCAATAGCTCACTCATATAAAGTCTGTTTGAACCCATTCAAGTTGTGTTGGGTTCATGATGATGAGGGCTACACACCCATCCATTTTGAGGCAAATTTGAGAACTTTGATTTTTGAGCAAAATTTTGGCCCCTAGTCCAAATTCTGATCAGTGTTATTATTACTTTGGGTAGACAATTGTACAGGATCCCAGAGGTGGCACCACTTATTTCTATTTCTTTAATATTTGCTAAGCAATGTAGTAAGGTCATTTCACAGACTGATAAGTTCATCTTCTTTGTGATCTTTGCTCATAGTAAGCATAAGGTCGCTGCCACATCTGTGGCCTCTACACAACGCCTCTCTTTGTAGCAGAAGCAAGTGGATGGGATCATGGAATAATATAGAGACATATTTGCCTCACTGACAGGGGTCTCGACACTCTGGAAATTCAAGCCTCCAATTGATCTGACCCCCATCGCACCTCTACCTAATGGACCAGTCTATCAACGCTCGCTGATGGAGAATGACGAAATCAGGCGTCAGATCCAAGAGATTCTTCAAAAGGGGAACATCAGACCCAAATATTCCCCTTGCAGAAACCCGATTGTACTGGTGTAGAAGAAGGATGGGACTTGGCGACTCTGCATTGATTACAAAGCCTTAAACAAAATCACAGTCATGAATCACTACCCCATTCCTAGAATTGATGACCTTCTTAGCCAACTCAAGAGGGTAAACTTCTTCAGCAAAATTGATGTGAAGTTTGGTTACCACCAGGTTCCCATCGAACCAACTGATGTCTGGAAGACAACTTTCAAGTCTAAATAAAGTCTCTACGAATGGATATTCATGCCCTTTAGCTTAACAAATGCACCAACCACTTTTATGAGGTTGATGGACGATGTATTGAGACCCTTCACCAACTCATTTTTGGTCGTGTATTTGGATGACATCCTCATCTTCAGCAGAATGTGGGGGGAGCACATGTGTCATATTCAACAGGTTTTGAGCACTATACAACAGTACAAGATTTATGCCAACTTGGAAAAATGCTCTTTTGGCATGAACAGGGTCCAATACCTGGGATACATTTTTTATGAGCGTGGGGTACATGTTGATCCATCTAAGATCCAAGTCATCTGTGACTAGCCATCCCCGACCACACTGATTGAGCTTCGAAGCTTCTTCGGGCTAGCCAATTTCTACCAATGATTCATGTTGGGATTCTCCCATATAACACATATTTCATTAAATTTGGAAATATTCAGTGGATCTAGAATTTTAGAATTTTATCTAGTTTGAGTTTTCTCAAAAAAGGAATTAGAAAATCATTTAATCCATTACTTTGAATGTATATATTCACCATTTTTTTGTTATAAAGGTATCATTATAAACTCTCATGTATCATTATAATGTATTCCCATTATTATTATTTATATTTTTCTATTAAAAGTTAAATGGATCTAGATCACAATAGTGG
>JASDQU010170795.1:34555-46410 GCA_032191745.1 Picea mariana | reverse complement strand
AGCCACAAGTAGCTCACCAAGGTTCAGATTCAACAAAATCCTCCCCATCTCCCACGGGGACTTGACGCAATGGGGACCATTTCTTCCTAAGGGGGGAAGAAGGATCCATATGGATATCCATATTCACCCACCCATTCCATTGGCTCAAAACATGGTTTTCCAGCTTGGCAGTTTTTCTACAGTTTTTGAAGTCCTGAACTTCTGGGGCCATTTTGAGGCCCTAAACGAATATGTTTTGGATTTTTTTGTGGGAAAGGGTTGAAAATAACATCCCCCAATTATTGTTTGAAGTTGTAATCCTTGTCTAGACATTTTTGATGGGGTATTAAATGCCCCAAACAAATATCATATGCAAAAGTTACGCCCTCGAGAAGTTGACGTATCAATTACCCCATCGGGGCCCACAAAACTTTTGATGTTTCATCTTCTGGGGTTAGGGTTTTGGATGTTTATGGTTTTCTTATTTATGATTTATGTTAAAAAATCCTTTGGAGCTTCATTGTAATCATCTTCTTGTGAATGAGCATAGTCGTCACATCTCTTCCCAAAGACAAGCTGCCACCATTTTAGCAAGTTCATTCACTCTGTATTTTTACAATCTCTATACATTTATTTCATTAATAGAAATTATGTATTACTATATATATGTGTTTCTGACAATATCTTTTTTTATTTCCTTATTATATCTCCTCCTTCATTTCTTTCTCAAAATAATCTGGATCATGAAATTAGGGATTTGAAATAGAAATGGGCCACCTTCTATAGTGAGACAATGGATAAGTGGAAGTGATTCAAGGATAAGCAATAGGAGGTTGCATGGACATTGTGACAATGAGACAAGATGAATAGAAAATTTTGTGATTGGGTGACTTTAAATTTTAGGCCCATTGTAGCTCAAAATATCCAATTCTTCAATTTTTCATATGTTTTATCTACCTTGGTTGAAATTGTATAAGTTGGCATAGCAATTTTAATTTTTTCTCTTGAACTCTATGTAGCCTCATTATCATATTTTATGTATATCCATTTACAATTATGAAATTTTTCTTATTAGAGGCCTCATATACCTTATTTACAATTCAATACCTTACACATGCTTCATAATCTTGGGTTTAATCCTTGGTAAATAATATTTTTCCATTTCACATGCTAATGTGAATGTCATTTTGGGGGTTTGAAATGAAAATATCCCTTATGATCTCATTTATTTTAATCCAGAACTGTTACCATTAACAAAATGTCCAAACCCATACACACTACCAATGTCATAGTCCAAGTTTTATCCCATAGGAGCCCATGGCATATTGTTGTATCAAACCAATACTACACCCATACATTAAAATCATTGTGGAGTCCTTGTTAGTAGTTTTTCAAAACCATGCTAGGAGCTCCATTTCCATTTGATATATGTCATGTGCTATGTGGTTAACAATTATAGAAGTAGGTGGAGAGGCTAAAGGTATATACATTGGGCCTCTGTAACTGATGATGGTGGTTGGGGCACATTGATGGTGGTTTGGAAAATGTTATTGACATATGGTAATGTAAAAAAATATTTCTTCTTTGGATGAGATATATAGAGTTTTATATGGGAAATATAATGATGAGAAGATTGGTAATTTCATTAATGACAGACAAAGTGTGTTAGAAATTTTTCACCTAAGCATTAAGTTCTAAACCATCTTATGCTTATCTTGGGATTTATTCATTATCCTAAGTGGTATATTAAGTTATGTGGACCATTCAACATAATTATGATATGGTTGTACTATATAATGTACTATTATGTGAATAATATGATTAATCATATTTTTTCTTGATGTATTTTTCCCAATTCTTGAACCTCTTGTTCTTCATTACATTCTCAGTTACAACTCAAATTCACTTCAGTGTACCCTACATTTTTTTCTTGACGTGATCCATAATATCAAAAGATTGTGTACATCATTGTATCAAGATGAGCCAAAAGTGTGGTTGTATTTGTACTCATGTATTGTATTGGGTAATTCTTAGTCATTTATGTACTAATGAAGGGCCTAGGTGGTATCTCTAAACCCTTTCTAGTTGGTCATGGCTCTTCCTTTTAGTCCTAATTTCAAGATATGCAGTTCTCTTATGGTTGCAATTGACTTCCCCTTGTTGTTAGTAACATGTCACCATGTTAGTCATTTATGATCTAGGTAGGCATGCAAGCATCTGGGGATGGATCTACTAGGACACATTATCTAGGGGAGATACTAGTCTCTGTCACTTCTTTGTATGTAATGTAAAAGTGTTTCTCATGTTATAAATATTTATATACCTGTTTAAATCACACTTATATTATGCCTAAGTATGGAACCCATATTATGTATTTATCACACTTTGGTCATATACTCTTGGAGATGATTATGTATATCCTCACTTAGTTTCATGTTTATCGAGGCAGTCTCATAGTTCTTGATGCAATACATGTATCCCAAGACACTGGTCACACCCTCCAAGGCACATTTGGGCTATTTTTACTTACATAGGTCTCCTCTTGACATGTCATGTCGAAGATTCTAGAACAACCTCTCATTCATCACTTTTTGAGCCATTTATTGCTTCATTTGATGGGTTGCCCACATGTCTGGACTTTATGACAACCAATGGGTGACATTATGACTTGATTTGACTTGGAAGTGCACTTTACATACTTGTTGGAGGTTCTTTTCTTGAGTTTTGGACATGGTAACACCTTGGAGACACCTTTTTAGGATCCTTGAGATTGATTTGAGGATACATCCACTTCTTCAAGCATTTATTACTCTTTTCATGAGGTCATTCCACCTTTCAAGGCTAGGTGTTGGATCTTTCTTGAAATCGGAGGATACTACACCATGTTTTGAGGATTTCACTACACTTTTTTCTATTGAATGTCAATCGTATTCAGCAAGTCCCTCTCCTTCTTTGTTAGACGTCCCCTTCTGATGAGGTTTTTAATGTACATGTGGCATGTTTTACTTGTATTTGACTTAGTGTCCTTCAATATGTGGATGACAAGTCACTTTTGGTGATTCTCCTAGGCTAGGTTTTCTAAGATAAAAAATAATGAAAAAATAGAAGGATATAGAAGCCTCATCTATAAATAAAGGCTCTCCTCACATTCCATTTTTTTGTTGTTGATGGATATCGTTTGAGAATACAATTTGTTGAATATCTTTGTATTGTAGTTTTTGGTGTTATTTCTTGGAGCTCTCTCTCTCTTGGTTATTTTCTTGGTGCATCAAAGATTGTTATGAAAGTTCAAGACTTATACTAGCTCACAAGATTGATCCATTTGAAGGGTTATTTAACTATTTGGAAGGAAGATGCCTATTTCTATCTCTTTCATCTTCCTTTGTTGTTTTGGAAATTTTTTAATCTATTGTCTTGTCTTTCTGTTAAGAACCAAATACTTGCATAAAGAAACGCCACACAGATTCAGATAACAATATAGAAAAACCACCACTTTATTATATCAAAACCCTTAGGGTAGGGAAACACCATACAATGGATCATATTATGGAAGGGATCCTCTCATGTTCACTTGCCTCTTCGAGGGGGCATCCTCCTATTGAGCTACAACTCACAATACAATAATTCTCTTCATGTCCCATTACATTGCTTGAACCCATTTATATAGTGATACCATCACCTAAGAACATTCTAGAGGAGGAATCTTCTAGAAGTAGAACCTTATAAAAATTCCTCTTACATTTATTATATCTAATTACCCATTTATTATATCTAACTACCATAGTGGGCCTTATTTAATAATATAGTGGACCTAGTCCACCTTACATTGAATGTCCTCCACTATTATCACTATGGGCCCTATGGGCCCCCCCACTACCTCTCTAGCTACCTTACATTCCATCCCCCTTGTGAAATAGTTGTCCTCAATGCTTGATGTACAAACATATACCAGGGTCCCATGGATAAGTGTGGACCATAGTGTTGAAGTAGACTAGAGAACCAGGGTCCCATTAAGAAATGGAAGCGACCATGCTGAAGTAGTCCAATCGCCATTGTAAACCAAGGTCCCGTGTACAATTTCTCATATGAACCCCACATGGAAGATATTGGCACCCAATAACCAACTGAAAATGATGCTCCCAATACTAACAGCTATCATGTGGATCCACATAATAATATCCATCCACATGGTAGGAGAGGATCAAAGTTGAATGTGGAAGGAACAATACCATTGTAGAATATGCAGGCTAGATGCCGGTAATTATAAGTAGCTCCTGATGTGGGACATTGATGTTCTCTATAGAAGGTGGAGTAGAGTCATCAAATAAAATATGGAAGTGGTTGTCATCCCAGAAATGACAACTATCCATATACCAATCATCGCAATCGGCCTCCAGATCATACCAAGAATATATTTCTTGATTATATTCATCCCTGATGTCCTCCATAAGAAATTTTGCCTACATGTTATCCAATGAATCTTGAATACTACGAAAACTATCATTGAGGTTGGTTGTGAGGCCATCTACAAAGTTATCCAATGTGTCATACAATTGGGATTTGAATGCTTCAGTAATTTGTAGAATTTCTTTGAGGGTTTGAGAGGAAATATCCATCTAAGCACCCTATGAAATCTACGGTCCGGCAGCCATCATTAAAAAAATCAAAAAATATAACAATAAATTACCGCAGAAAATCGCGGCTTTTTCCGGAAAAAACCCTGAAAAACTGTTGAATTTAAAATGCTCATAACGTTACTTCCCGGACTCTGTTTCGGATGATTTTTTTTTTTAAATTGGGAATTTTTCCGAGAGGAATTAAAATGCCCAGTTTTTTTTTCCAAATTCATCTCTTAAATATTCAAATATGAACCTAAAGTGTGTCGCCCTCTTTTTCTTCCCTAGAAAAAATCTGCAAAAAGAGCAAAAAATTATTCCCTTCTTTGGCCAAGGAAAGTGGTTTGATACCAATTGTTAAGAACCAAAGACCTGAATACAAAATATGACAATAGTACCAAATATATATGAATACAATCACCACACAAGATATATGGAAGTTCAAGACTTATACTAGCTCACAAGATTGATCCATTTGAAGGGTTATTTAACTATTTGGAAGGAAGATGTCTAGGGTTTCTATCTCTTTCATCTTCCTTTGTTGGTTTGGAAAGTTTTGAATCTCTTGTTTGTTGGTTTGGAAAGTTTTGAATCTCTTGTCATGTCTTTCCTTTGGTTCCTTGGCAAGGGTTTCAAGTATTTTATTCAAGCCATAATCAATATTGTTGGTGAAGGTCTTGACCTTGTGGAATCCCTTATTGTAAGTACGTGGTCCTCATACATTATCTTGATTAGGAGAAGGATTACTCTACCCTAGGGTTCTAATCTCTTACCCTAATCCTTAAGATAGAAGTGACCAAATTTTAGAGGGGCATACTTCTTGAACCCATAATCCCTAAATTGGAGAAGGGAACTTGTCTTATCCCAAAAACCAACCAAAAAACCTGAAATTAAAAATCCTTTTTATTTTATTTATTTAGAAGGAAATCTGATGATGAAATATCAAGTAAAAATCTTTATTTAGATTTCTTTCACAGTCAGTAATGCAAAGTTAATGGTTCATTTCATTTCCTAGACAAGCCTATTCAAGGGTTTGTGCTTAATTATTAATTTCTAATGCTAAGGAGGAAAAATATCCCTATAGAAAGGTGCTTCAAGGTCTTATTTAACATTTTGTGGACTTATTTAAGGAATTTCTCAAAGCAGCAATAAAAAATAGATGTGGTGAAACCTTAAGGCTAAGGTTTGGTGCTTAAAGCTGTATTCTTAATTATACCTAGCCTCTATTTCACTTCTAGATTGTTTCTACAATTTTATCTTATATATCTAGTAGTGAAATTGACATGTAAAGTGTTTTCAACTTCTTATCTTTTACTTAGATATCTTATTGGTGAATTCTAGTGTTAATATCGGAAACCCTGAAGGAGATTCACCATCTTGTTATCAAGTTCTTGCTTACTTAATGGTTATACATATTTAGAACTTGTTTATAAAAAAAAATCGACTGTTGTTGCATGGTATATTTATTTCCCAAGTGGAAACATCCAATATGCCTTTCTTTCTAGTGCATAATTTCTCTCTTGGATGGTCTTTTCATACTCTAAATTTGAAATTTTTGCATTTTTTTTATCATAAAACATATTTAAAAGTTGAAGGAAAACCCTAAGATTTTCCTTTATTGGCATTTTATCAATTGGTAATCACGGCACACATAGCAACATTGATTTATACCAATTGGTTTCACTCTTTGTTCCCTAAAAGTAGCTTGACATGGTTCATGCTTAATTAGCCTCTTTAAAGTTTCATTTGTAGATTGATAATCATAATAAATATTAGTCTAAAGTTGTGTTCATTGTTTAATTTTTACATTAGATTTGGAACACAGGCATCCACTACCTCCTAACCTTCTTTCTCAAGTGGATATACTCGTGGTTTATGCTATTGTTTCTAATTGGTTATCTTTGAAGCATCATTCACTTATTACAATATGTGTGCATCTAGTTGCTATACATTTTATGGCTTCTTTGAAGTAAATCATAAGATTGTGTGGTAAGTAATTCACTAAGATGTTTACTTAATCAATAGAAATACCCCCTTTATGAGAAACTTTGGCTTAAAGGTGAGAGAATTCTGGTAGCGGGACTTTTTCAATGAAAATTTAAAGGAATCATGTAAGTGGATTCTTTTAAGAGTGTTTTTAGGTAATATATTTTATGTGAAGGGAATTAAAGTGAACATGTTATGTGAAAAAATTGTAAGGATCAATTTGAATTTGTTAGGGGAATTGTATTTGAAATCAATTTTTAAATTGTTTTGTTTTAACAGAGACATAATATCATGTTGAGTTTGTAAGGGGAATTGTATTTGAAATCAAGTTCACATGTTTTTAAAGGGGACGTAGGAAGTTAGCTTGGGGTTTATGTTTTCATGATTGTTGGTTATAATGTCTTTGGTAGACATAAGGATATTCTGTAAATAGAGATATAAGGTTTCATATTTTATAATATTTGGTAGATATAAGGATATTCTACAAATAGAGTTATAAAGTTTCATACTTTATAATATTGTCCTCATCTGGTAAATTGTAAAGGAGTCTAATGTGTTATGGAAGTTATAGCAGATCTCTCAAAATGAATAAATTGATATTTTCATATTGCAAAATTGTAAAAAAGTCTTAGGGGTTATGGAATTTATAAGAGTTTGAATTCTTTCAAACCACATAGAGAATCATTATACCGAATAAAATTGAATTTTTCTCTTGTATCCTAGACTTGCTTGAAATTGAATCGCATGTTTTTAAAGGGGACGTAGGAAGTTAGCTTGGGGTTTATGTTTTCATGATTGGTGGCTATAATGTCTTTGGTATACATAAGGATATTATGTAAATAGAGTTATAAGGTTTCATATTTTATAATATTTGGTAGACATAAGGATATTTTGTAAATAGAGTTATAAAGTTTCATACTTTATAATATTGTCCTCTTCTGGTAAATTGTAAAGGAGTCTAATGTGTTATGGAAGTTATAGGAGATCTCTCAAAATGAATAAATTGATATTTTCATATTGATGTTTCTAAGTTGGATGAAGTACCTAAATAGTGCAAACATTGTCATTGAGTTGACCATATTACATAACATAGTTCTAATATTACTCCATGTATCTTATATGGTATGACAAATCACATTTCAAAAAGGTGTCAAAAGAAAAAAAAGTTTGTGTTGGAACATCAAGCATTAATGGTTCATCACACTTCTCCTGGATTCAATTAGTCGGGACGTTAACCTACATCTGGATACATCCAGTTGGGCGATCACCCAAATCTATACATTAGTCGATCAAGTAGTCAATGTGTCTCTTGGTTGGATAATCGACCAACAGTTGATGATAGTCGGACGATGGACCGACCAACCAAGAAATCAACTACAAGTTGGATGTATATGCGGTCGGGTCGAGAATCCTTCTTGAGCCGACTTGACAGCATGGATTTGACGGAGTCAACTCTAACAATTGATGGTTATAAGTGGACAATATCTTCCCGATTTCATGAAATTCGGTTAGCTATTGAGGATATAAATATTAGACCCCTTGGGTCATTATCATCATGTCGATCAAGCGATCGAAGTGATATCATATTGAGATATCAAGGTCCAATATGCATTGTGACGTTCTGATCATAGTGCACTTTGCTTAAGTGATGTAATGGTGTCTTTAGACACCACCTTTGTATTTTAAAATGTATTCCCTCTTTGATTATCTATAATATTGTTTGTATCTTTCGTTACAAGTTCCACCCCTTCCCCAACATGGTTTCGTAGATGATGGTCTGAAACCTTGTTGATTCAGATCTGTTATGTGATTGACTCTAGGATGATGGTTTTCCAGTTGCAACTTTTTAAAACAAAACATTTCTATCTAGATATCAAAGATGGCTTCGAAGATTGATCATATTGTTCTCAATGGATATAATTATGTATTATGGGAACCAGACATGGAAATCCTACTAAAGAGTAATGGAATGTGGCAGTATACGAAGATTGTGATTTCAAATCCAACAAACGACCAAACAAAGTTTTTTGTTGATGGAAAGAAGGATGAGATTGTGGGAGTCATCACAGCCTATATTTCGCAAGAGATTCGATTTCACCTCAGCGGAATCACCTTCCCTCGTCAAGTCTAGAAGAAGATGAATTCATTGTTCGATCGAGTGGATAAGAGCCACATCATGCAATTGGAGAAAGAGTTGATCTCACTTGATCCTCATTCTTTTGATAGAATAGAGGACTATTTGGTGCATGTTAGAGAACTCCAATTGAAATTGGTCGAATGTGGAAAGAATTATCAGAAGAAATATGGACAACTCATTGAGTTGGTCCTAATGAATTTGAGAACATTGTTCAACATGTTTGTGTCAAATTTCCACACCAACTAGCAAGCACACATGGAATATGGTAAGGATTACACCTTTGAATATTTTTGTGGCCTTTTGATTACTGATCAACATAGATTTCTTAAAGAGGGAAAGCTTGGTGGTAAACATCAATCTCACTTACTCAGGGGAAAGGGAAAGTTGAATTAGAGAGAAAGAGTACAGTTTGATACCACTACATAGAAACTTGGACGCTTCGACCAAAAACCTAAGGGATAGACATATGCACCCCAACAAAGTCAAAATAAGAAGACATATCAGTATTGTGGAAAGACTGGACATGTGGAGAAAGTATGCTATAAGAAGAGAGATTATTTAAAGGAGAAGGTTAAATGCCATGAAGGAGACGTGTTCATTGTATGTTGACCCACTAATAATTTCACCTTCCAAGTTGGAACGTCTCACTCCTTGTTGTCTCATTCTATGCAGAACGAATGGGTATTCAACTTTGGGTGCACTCATCATATGACTAAGGATGACTCCTTGTCCATGTCCTTGAATGATGCTGAGGAGAGGAATATCTATGTTGTTGATGATTTTTCTCTACATATTGTTGGTCAAGGTGATGTTAATTGTTGACATGGGAGAATTGTCAACATTTATCATGTGCCAAACCTCAGTGTCAATATGTTTTATGTTTCTCAATTAACATAGATAGGTGAGATTGTGGAATTTTGGCCAAATTGGTTCTATGTTCATGATTTGAAGAAAGGTAAGTAGATTTTCTTCGAAGGGTTTCTCGACCCAAAGGATAGTTTTTATAAGTTATGTGACAAGACTCGTCCTGATAGTGAACCTACTGCTCTTGCTACTCACACTGATGAGCGAAGTTGATCTTGGCATGAATGACTTAAACACCTAAATTTTCCAAGTCTGCAGTCATTAGAAACTCAAAAAATGGTTGTTGGTCTACCTAAAGTGTTTTCCCCTTAAGGTGTCTATAAAGGTTATGTTCTTGGAAAGAATCATATAACACCTTTCGAATCTGGCGAAGTGTGTTGAGCACTGGACCTACTAAATTTGGTTCATAGTGATGTCCACTGCATCAATCTGCCTTCCCTGGCAGGTGCAAGGTATATTATAACTTTCATTGATGATCTCTCTCGTTTCACATGGGTCTATTTTATGAAGAATAATAACCTTGTCTTTGAAAAGTTCAAGGAGTTTAGAGCCTTTGCTAAAAGGAAATGTGGCTGACCCATCAAGTGCTTGAGATCAAAAAATGGTGGTGAGTATGTAAATTGACCTTTTGAATAATACTTGGTTCAATCTAGTATTGAATGACAATGGTTGGTTCCTCACACACCTTAGAAGAATGGTGTCACAAAACATGAAAATCAGCCTTTAGTCGAAATGAATAGATGTCTTTTGCAAGCTAAAGATCTCCCTCCTCGCTTCTAGGACGAAGTAGTGTATTTTGAAAACTTTCTTCTCAATCACATATTGACTTGATTTTTTCCTTCGATGACTCCAGTCAAATGATGGTGTGGAAATGATCCTTCAGTTGACCACTTTTGTATGTTTGAATGTCTTTCATGGGCTCATATTTCTGATGATTGCAGAAAAAATTTGGATGCAAAGAGTCATGCTTGCATCATGATGGGATACTCTGAAGAGTCAAAATCCTATCGACTATTTAATCCTATCAAACATTAAATCATTATCAGAAGAAATGTATGGTTTGATGAGAAGTCTTATGGCATTAAGTTATTGAATGCTTCCTCCGGATTGTTGCAATATGATCCATTTGATGTTGTCTTTGCCACATGATCTATTGTTCTATTTTTTAGTCATTTGACTGGCTAGTCGAATTCTATTCTTGTTTCATCTTAATCATTGACCTCCACATCGAATAGTCTGTCGATCTCTATTTCGAATGGTTCTCCATCTCTATTGAATAAAAACTCTCCAACTTTTGTTTGACCTATTGCAATAAACAACAATTCACATGTTTCTTGTCTACCCAGTTGTGCTTCCAAGACATGAGTAAAAAGAAACATGCCAACATTACCTTAATGACTCATGTACTTGAAACCTATGATCATGTTTCTTACTTAGATGGTTAGGGGCGACCTAAACGGGAAAAATATATGCAAAAAAAAATAAAAATTAAAGAATCACACTTAGGACTTAGTTCCATGACCACAAGGAACATTGTGGAGTGTCAATGGGTCTACCAGACAAAATTTACCTTTGAAGGTGTTATTGAGTGACATAAAGAACACCTAGTTGTGAAGGTATTTTCTCAACAAGAAGGTATCGACTAAAATAATACCTTTTATCCTATTCAAAAGATGAACTCTGTTCGACTGATTATTTCCCTTACTTCTCGATTTGGATGGAAAATCAATCAGATATATGTGAAGAGTGATTTTCTTCATGGAGACCTGTTTGAAGAAATTTTCATGGAACAACCAACTGGTTTTGTGACAAATTGTAGATTTATTTTTGACTCAATAAATTAATTTATGGTTTGAAGCAATCTCCCCAAGATTGGCATGCTAAGATCGACAATTTATTTCTTTGACTTCATTTCAAATTATGTGAATTTGATCACAACTTGTATGTACTCCATACAAATGGAGACATTTTGATTGTTGTTTTATATGTAGATGACCTTCTCATGATTGGCAATAATAATTATCTCATCCTTAGATTGAAGAAACAACTTGTTGACTCCTTTGACAAGAAAGATCTTGGTATTCTGCATTATTTTTTGGGTCTTCAAGTATTACCATTATGTGATGGATTTTTCATTTCTCAATCTAAATATGTGATGGATATTTTGACACATTTTAATATGGATTATTGTAAGCCCTATGCTACTCCTTTTCAATCTGGAGTAAATCTCATCAAAACTTGTCAAACAACCATAGTCAATGCTACACTTTATT
>JASDQU010170795.1:8305-21660 GCA_032191745.1 Picea mariana | reverse complement strand
AAGATATCAGGCTGCACCTAAACAAAGTCATTTGCTAGCTGTCAAAAGGATATTCAGATATTTGAAAGAAACAATGAACTATGGCCTATGGTATCCTAAGAATCAGAATTTTCAATTATCAGTCTACTCAGATGCTAATTGGGCTAACTTCATGGATGAAAGGAAAAGCACGAGTGGAGGTGCGTTCTTCTTAGGAGATTCTCTAGTAGCATGTTTGAGTAAAAAGCAAGGTTCCATTTCTTTATCAACTACAGAGGCATAGTACATTGTTGTTGCTACCTATTGCACTCAAGTATTATGGATGATTCAGACACTTGCAGACTTGGAGGTAAAATACCTTGCACCGATCCCAATTCATTGTGATAACACTAGTGCCATCAGTGTGTCCAAGAATCCTGTATTCCACTCCAAGACCAAGCATATTCCCATAAAATACCATTTTCTGAGAGAGCAGGTCACCAATCAGAATCTGAGCATAGTGGTGGTTGATAGTCATCTTCATAGGGTAAATCTAAGTGCTCGGAGAAGTACTCATCAAAGGCCTCAAGGTAAGACCGAAAATCATCAGGCAAATACTGCACTTGGTCAACCTTGGGTGTTTGGGGAGCATCGGTAAAAATCTCATCTCCTTGTTGCCATTGGTTAAGAGCTTGTTGTGATAATTACAAAGGCAACACTTGGAGATGACTCTTTATGTCATAGATAGGATCCATATCATAACCAACTACATCCCACCTACATCTCCCAACATGTATGAACTCATCAAAATCAGTTATGTCAGTATCAGTATCATAACATGGAGGGTTCAAAACATTCAAAAGCTCACCCATTTCCTCTTCTTTTCCCAAATCATAAAGTAGACAATCATCGAAATCTTGCAGAGGAGGGTAACTTACTTTTTCTTCTTGTGCAGGAGCTTCGAGGACTTGGGTATCTTTAACATGCATTACTATCTTATCCTCATGAGTAGCCCTTTCTTCTTTGGTCATGCAGCAAGGAAGATGCTCTTCATTCGGGGATTCCATTTCTCCATCACTCTCTGAATCATGGAATAAGGTGTCATCAAAATCTTGAAAAGGAAAGAAACTAACCTTATCGTTTTGTTGTCGTGCAGGTGGAGAAGGCTTGTGGATCGCTTCATCAAGATGGAGAGGGCATGTTGATACTTCGTTAGTGGGTTTCAGCTCCTCATCTGTGTCTTCAACAATCCCTTGTTGATCTGTGGTTTGTTCCCCTTCTTCTTGGAAATCGATGATGAAGTTCTCAAGGGTAAACAAAATCTCCCCATTGAGAGTACTTAAGGTAAAGAGGCATCCTATATCAAACAAGGAGATCTTCTCCTCAATCACTGCAGCCATGTAGTAGGCTTCATCGAGCGTCCTTGGGGTTCTCTTGTCAAGAGGGAAATTCAAATATCCCAAAAGTGCACGGGTAAAGATATGGACCAGGTATCTCTCCTCGGGATGATGACTTTCAGGAATTTGATATAGCATGTTCTCAAATCTATCCTGGAAGTCTCCGACAGTTTCATCCTCAGCTTGATTTATATGCTTGAGTTCTTTTAATAGTGCTGGGATGTATTCTAATTGGATACCCCATCTCTCGATAAAGGTTTTCTCAAATTGTTCCATATTCGTGATGTTGGCATCAGGGAGGTTGTCATACCACTCTTTGGCATTGTGAAAAAGTGTGGCAGAGAAAAGTTTCATGACCATGTCTTCAGCATAATCATCAACCAAGTAGGATAGGACGAAATTCCAAAAGTTTCTCATGTGATAGTCAACTCTCTCTCTATCACCACCAGTGAATCAAGGGAGCAAATTTATGTATTCAAAGGGCATTTGTTGATGGTACCCCAGGATGTTACACATGTCTAAAGGCTTGTAGTTCCAGGGATCCCATTGTGAAGTCATCGTTGGCGTCGTCATCAATGGAGTCAGCGAATAGTTTTCTTTAAACTATCAAAGTAGGGAAAACACCCTAGTGGAGTCGCCAGGTAAGCTTGTAAGAAAAGAGTCTATGAGGCAAGGCTTACCAAAAAGTGTCATTTGAGGAAGGTTTGACTCAGTGTTCCCCAGCAACGGCGGCAAAATATTATCACACAATTTGTAGCTAGGAGAAAAGGCTATAAGATAGAAGGCCCAAACTGGCGTAACATGAGCCTACCCCACCCAATGTCACCACAATGGGATGGTTCTTTCTCTTTAGGGAGGCGAGGCCCAGAGGAGACGTCCCTGGTGACCTGGGGCTTTGAGGAGGCTAAAGGATATTAAGACAAGGGTAAAGAATCCCCCCTCACAGATCACCACCAAACAGATAGTCCCGGCTAAACAACCAATAATAAAGTAAATCTCCAATGAAGAACACCTGCCTGGAACAAAACAACAACAAACTGATATATGCAAGCTATATTTCAATGGGTTAGTACTTCATAAGACTATCTGATGAATATATATTAGCAATTAGCAATAAATGTTGACGAAGTCAATGTTTATCAATAGCAATGAAAAGATATAACACTTCACCAATGAATATTGGGACAATGTGGCATTCAATGTAACCAATCAACACTTCATTTAATTAATGCGTAAACCATCATTCAATTTCTCTTAGAACAAGACGTTGCTGCATTAAAGATGAAATAACCAATGATCACGTCAGCAACTTAGGGTTAGTAGGTTAGTGTTTAAAATTTAAAGAATTTAGAGAGTTGTTTGATCAGCTTCACTTCAACGTTAGAGGACTTTCAAATCAGTGCCTTAGGGTTTTATGGAGTCATAAGTGAAGGACGCAAGAGTTGAAGGAGGCAAGATTTCAAGGACTAGAGGGAAGAGTTTTGAGGTGTTGCAAAGGCAAGGCCTCAAAATCAAAACCCTAGGGGAGAGAGGCTCACTCCGGTGTTGCTAAAGCAAGGCCTCGTGCTCTCTCCTCCTTCTCGGCAAAATGGCTAGCTAAAGAATAAAAATATAACCAAAACAAGAGGGTTCGATGAGGTGAGGTGTTGCTACAGCAAGGCCTTTCAGCAAACCCTAGAAAGAGTACAACCCTAGTGTAGTAGACCTAGGCCAGGGACGTCTCACTCTTCTTGGCTTTCAATTGGTACGGCTAGCAAAGAGGAAGAAGAAATAGGAGTGTAGCTACAGCTAGGCTCTTTCTTCCTTCTTCAATGGCTGAAAGTTTCTCTATCAGGGGACATGAGACAAGGACCTACTTGTGTGCTTGTCACCTAGGGTTTTGATTCAGCAAAATTCATAAACACATGCAAGAAATTAAACTACAACCATTCATTCAAGAAGTTTTGCAGAAAAATACTTACAATTCATCAAGAAATAACCATGCAAATCCTAGTTGTAATACCTTCCTTCAAGAGAAACACCATAAATGCCAAAAATCACTTCCTTCAACAAGTGCGCATCACTTAATCCAACCAAATACCCAAGAGAGGGCACAAATTTCAGTCCTCCTTATGGAGTGAATGAGTTATGATGATAAAATGAGGATGAAAATCCTCAATATATACTGTATCAATGAACTAATTTACTTTTTTAGGTCATAAAAAGGCCGACAAGGCCATAACATCAAAATTAGACTATTTTTACATTAAATTCTAGACTAAAACCCTAATCAAGCAAAAAGGTAAGACGTCACCCCTTCCTAGGGTGACATTAGCCCCTATTAGGGAAAATGTAGCAAGATGTTAGCCCTCATTGGGCTCCTCCAAGTTGTCACGCGTGCCAACTGCCCTATCCATCTGCCAACATGCTCATGATGACATCATAAGCCTCCTCACGACGTCCTGGGCCATCTAGAGACAACGACCCTCTGAAAGAGGGTCAATCCCCCTAGGCCAAGCAGTGTCGGGGTGCCTCTGGTGGAACATTCTCTTCTTCTCTGGTGCAAAGTCTCTGATCATCCTCTACCCTGTCTCTGCCCCCTGATGGGGTCTCATCATCCATCTGGTGGGCTCTTCAGCCCCATGGAGGTTCGAACTAATCATCTCCCCATGTGTACCGGTCCAAATGGTACCTGTCCGTCGGGCATGGTCCTGCACATCAAAAGCTACGCCCTCCATGGGCTCATCAGTCACAGGGATCATAGCAATGTCAATCACATATCATCATTAATATTATTAAACATGTGCATAAAATCCCTAATACATTTGTCAATAGCTCAAAGACATTACACAAGCCTGCTATACAAATCTAGAGGAAAAGACAAAATGTTCTATTGGGCTAGTGTCCATCGGAAAAGGTGAGTTCCCAAAAGAAAACTTCATCAAAACCATGTGAGTGGGTGATGTGGTTAAGGGAAGTCTAAGCATGTGGGTGTAGTGAGGGCCCAGGATGCAATGTGTTATCTATGGGTGCCTTTGTAGAAGGTGATTTGTACCTGTCATAGATGCAATCTTTCCAAGCCCATTCTTGCCTTTATTCTTCCATTCTCTAATTGTTTTTCTTTTTCTTTTTGTTCAAGAGCTAATCAGGGGAGACTGCCCTAGTGTAGTGACCAGTCGTGGCAGCGTTACCCATAAGTAATTTCACATAAATGAAAGGTTGGCTCGTGATGAGATCCCCTTTCCCTTGGCCATGCAGCCAAGATTCATTTCCCTAGCGTGGTAACCAACTGGTGGCAATGTCATACTGCTAGGTACCCATGGACCTAATAGGTTGTCTCGTGATGAGACCCCTTATCCTCTGACTAGGTCTTGTTTTATTATTTTCTTCTGGGTCCCTCTAGTTTCTTGTTGAGAAGCCTTTTATTGTTTTCTCGAGGATCCCTGGGCAAAGCATCTCGAGGTTTTATTTTTAGGCTTGTATCTCTTACCATCTTGCTTTTACCTTCTGGTCCTTTAGCCCCTCCTTCCCACGAGACAAGGTGCAATCCTGAAGAAAGGTCAACCCAATACCCGGACAAGGGGAGTGGAACAAGTGAGCGGGAAACAAGATGAAATATTGGTTTTATGATGGGAGTGGACGATGGCCTTTCAGAAGTCCTCACAAGTGGAAAACCAAAACCTATAGACAAAGGCTTTCTAGGACACCCTGTCAATCCCCCCAAACATGGTCAAGTGGGAAAATGTAAGGTCCAAGCAGTTGTTAGAAATAAAAGGAATCAGATGCATATATTTAAAGGTTTTAATGATCAAAAGTGACACATACCATGATACCTGGACCAATTATCTCATGGAGCAAGAACTCTTTCCGATACATGACCACGTTGATGGTGAAGGATGCTATTGTTGCTGACAAGACAAGGATGATGGAAGAAGAAAAGGGTGGGCCCTCCAGGGCTATGCTCAGGTCAATCCTGCTCTCGGTACTCTATGTCTAGGACCTGTGGGCCTCGAGACATGATCTCCTAGTTATCCCTGAAAAGTGGGGATAACACAAAGCAATTGAGATCTTTGGCTAATTTATAGTGAATGAAATTATGAGTACTGCCAGAATCAATTAGGACTATTACTTTTTTCTTTTTGATATATCCTTCAATCTTGAGGGTTTGAGGAGTGCTAATTCCAGCCAATGCATTACACGATATCGTGGGAGTCAACTCTTCAGACGAAAATGCTTCTACATTTTCATCTTGAGATGGTTCTTGTTCTTCTTCCTCTTCACAATCTATGTAGAATAATTTCTTCTCACCACACTTATGTCCCTTACTGCACTTGTTGTCACAATTAAAGCATAAACCTTTTTCTTTTCTTTCCTCCAATTGTTGAGGTGTCAACCTTGTAGGTTGAGGTGTTTTAGAAGAAGGAGCATTATTCTCTCTATAGATGTTAGGATTGATCCTTCTAATAGCCATAGCCATATTTTTTCTTTCAACATTTCTTGCCACCCTAAATGCATTCTCCAATGATTTGGGTTCCCAAAGGCGAACCTCATGTTGAATGTTATCTCTTAAAGTTCCTATGACTACATCAATCAAGTGCTCATATGGAATATCTGTTACCTTTATATTCAATCTTTGGAAGTTTTCAATGTGCTCTGTAACTGAACCCTTTTGCTTGAGATTTATCAATTGGCCAAAGAAGGTATTGCTCCTTGTATTCTCATAGCGTACTATCATTTCTTCCGTGAAAATTGTCCAAGTGACGAGTGATTTGCGAGAACAAAGACATTGATACCATACAAATTGACTGGGTTCTAAATATAAAGAAGCAATTTGTACCTTTTGTGTATGTGGCACATTATGTAGATCAAAGAATTGTTCCATCTGAAGTATCCATGTGATAGGGTCATTGCCATCAAACTTCCTCATATCGATCTTAGGAACGTGGTTGGTCTTCAACCCAAAGTTGGAGTTTCTCCATTCTTGATTGACCTTCCTTGTTTCCTCATCATGAATTTCATGGGATACATTTTCACTTTCAGGTGTCCTCTCTATTAAGAAATGTTTCAATCATTCCATGATCTCCTCTTTTAAACCATCCATCTTTGCCTCCAACTTAGCTTCCATCTCTTGTAGTTCATCTCTTTTTACTGTCTTCTTTTGTAAATCCTTTATGTCCCTACGCATTTCTTCACCTTCATCAAGAGTCCAAGTAGGATTGTCTGGAGGCTTATTTGGTGTAGAAGTTCCCTTTTTTGGTGGCATGTTGGCGAAGTATCACTTTAAACCTTGATTTTGAGGTGGTTCTGCTAGACAATCTTCCTTTTATTGTATCTTAAAAATTTTGGCCCTCTTGAGTATGAAATTTTCTTTTTTGTAGGTCTCTGATATTTCTTCTCTACAATGCAACAGGTCTGATGAAAATTGGATGTGCCAAGTGGAATTTACGGTAACTTCCCCACAACTTGCTGATTTTTTTCCTTTCCAGGAGATCACACTTGTATAGCGTGCCCCGCACAAAATAATTGATATAAAATTTTGAAACTCATACCAGAACTACTACGGTCTGTCCACTATCCAATGCAACTGGTCTCACTCAATTTGGATACCCTAGGAAGAATTTATGATTGTTTTACCCGGAACACCTTCTTGAGACTAGTCAATAGGACTAGTCAGATACCTTATCTTCCACACAGTGTATCTGCAAATGTAAGATGACCCAGAAGCTGAAATTGTTACCACAAATACCTTACTAATTTCTGTGAATATCCTCCAGATTTCAGCGTTTGAAACATTACATAAAAAAAATTATAGCGAAAATTCCGCAATGACTCAACTCAGGATGATTCCAGAACCCTATCTTAGAAAGGTTGTATCTCCAAAAGTGTAAGGCCTCATCAGCTGAAATTTTAACCCAACGTACGTTGATCAGTCTACTAAATATCCTCCAAGTCGTTCCTTCTGAATTGTTGTAGAAAAAAAAGTTATAGTGAAAATTCCAAGGTGTCTCAAATGTAGCAGTGAAACCCCAAGACCTTGAGCTCTGATACCATATGTTAGGAACCAAATATCAATATAGCATAGAAAAACCTCCGAATAAGTACTCAATGCCTTGAAAAAGAAAGAAATTCAGATAACAAGCCTCTTTGAGGGGAAACCTCCTTATGTCCACATAAATGTTCAATTACCAGATGATTCCAAATGAAAATGTTTCATTGGTATATATAGGAGACTAGGAGGTATAATTACAACTAATGGACTAAAGACGACATAAATAAAATAGCATTACTAATGTAATATGCCCCAATTAAGGGGTAATGAGCCACTATTTAGGGATTAGCATCAAAACACCGATGTTTTGATGTGGCAAAACCCCTACAGGGAAACATCCACGGCCTCAGCCAACGCGGCCACTTGGACTAGTTTATTAATGCAAAAGAAAAAGATTACAAAGAGATTTTACAAGAGAGTTTCTTACAATCGATCATCGACAAATGACCCTCCATGCTCTTTAAATAAAGATCATGGACCAATCGGGTGATAAGCCACAGATCAATGGCCGTTAAGATCGAGGAGAATATGAACTGTCAGATCACTCTATAGTGGGAACATATCGTGACCTTCATATTTCCTAACTACAAATGCATATTAATGCATACTAAAGAAACACACTAAGAAACACATTTTTACCTAACGACACATTAGACCAAGTAGATCTTAACTAACTCCTAAGTGTCTAAATATCCTAACAGTATAATGATAAGAATGGGGTTTCCTTTTAACTACCCATTGATATCATTTATATGGTTTTATCTCAAAGTTCAAAGTTTTTATGTGAGTCCTTTGTTTATCATCCATAATATAATATAGCTCAAAATATTTATCTATTTGGTTCACACAGGTAAAGACCTTTGTTCCATCAAACTTCCTTAATTCAACTGTGGAAAGGTTCACTCCTTTTGGAGACCATCCATAAGTAACTCCAATATTGGAGTTAAATCCCCCTGAAAATTTCTTATTATTGAAAAAATGTTCAACCTGAATACTACCTTTATTTTCATGAGTCCCTTCAAACATCTTATCAATTTTAGGGAACCTCCCATTTAAGGATTCTAAAATTGTATTTTCCATCTGTTCCGACTTTCCATCCATTTTATGTTCCAACTATTCCATCGTTATTTTTGTTTGTTCCTTATTTCAGCCATCTTCCTTTCCATCTCTATTTGAGTATTCATCAAATCAACTGGTTTCACTGACCTATCCTTCAACTCATTGATTTGACTATCTAACTTGGATAGTTGGTTTTATATCTCCTCATATTCTTCACGAGTCATGGAGGAGTTTTCTAGAGGTTTAATTAGTGAAGTAAATTTTGTATCTTTCCTTGGAGCCATGTAAAAGAATCGTTGGGTCCCAAGGACAAGGGAGTGTTAGGTTCTATAGCTCTATGATATACGTGCAGGGTCCAACAATAGTACTCTGCCCAATATCTCAAGGCACTATCTAAGGAGGCTCAATCGTGCCCTTCATCGTACTACCCAACTACCCAGGTACTAGAGAGTGGTCTCCCCAAGTGTTGTTCTCAGTGTACTATAGAAACAAGACGACTGAATATCTTATCTAATGTTGGTTTCAGGTATACCTAAGGGGCTTCTTATATACTCAAAGGTACATGGAAGTGAGATTCCATGTACAAGTATTGTCTAATGTGGTACTACTCGAAGGGGTACCAATAGGAATTAYAAAGGTTTCCAACCAGGTGAAACAATATGTTTCCAACCACATGAAACCATGTGTATTTATTTTGTGTATTCTTCCCCAACTRCAGTTTTACACRCTTAACCACAGRTCCTATGTTATTTAAAGACACCAKCACACGTCTCTAATGTTTTMTTTAAATAAGCTTGCTAACCAYGAAAAAAACTCTTAAAACCGTCAGAAATAACTTGTGCAAAAACTCTAACTTCCACAAGAAATATATCATAAAATACAAGGAGTCAAAATATGAAAACAATTCCACATGTACTTCACTGTGTCAACTTAGGATTCTRAAAATTTCAAAGTCTGAAACTTCACTGAAAAAAATTACAGCGAAAATGCCAAGATAACTAATTTCAGGATTAATCACAAACCTTGTCTTCCATGGACTATATCTCTAAAAGTATAGCGAACCAAAACCTTAAATTTTGACCACATATACTATAACATTTCTCCTCAATCTCCACAAAATTTGACTATTTGAAACTTCCCAGAAAAAAAGTTATAGAAAAAATTCCAAGATGACTCATTTAAAATTGATTTCAAGGTGAGTCAAAAACCCTATCTTCCATAGGCTATATCTCTATAAGTATAGCGAACCGGACCTTGAAATTTTTACCAGACATACTATGATATGTCTCCTGAGTAACCTCCAAATTTTATTTTCTGAAGCATCCCAAGAAAGAAAGTTATAGCGAAATTGCCAAGATGACTTGTTTGAAGCAGAAAAACCCTAGGATTGATGCTCTTGATACCAAATGTTATGAACTAAACACTTTGAAAATGACGGAAAGTCAATGAATATAGTCCACTTCGAAGGAGAAACCTCCTTTTACAATATATCAAATTCACAAAACAAAATATGATGATCCTAAGCTAAGCCTCCTTGGTATATATATAAGAGACAAAGGGTACAATTACCATGAAAAGTTTTAGACGACCTACAAATAAACTAATACTAAATGCATATTATGGCCTTGTTGACCACCTCTCCAACACAGGTGGTCAACTCACGAGCCATGAAGAGATGCATCATCAGATGCCATGTTGTCGAAGACTTTCGGTACTACAGGGCGTGTGTTTGGCCCAGCACTTTATTTTGTAAATTGGAATTTCTGCACCCCTGCGTGGGTTAATAATGTAATAGGTGTGCATGAGTCATGTCTAGGTCAATTACCTTGGGATCGGTTCACTGGGAGATTTCCTTTCACCGAGGTTTTTTTATCCTCAGGATACCAATTGGGCTTTTAGCCTAGTTGATTTCAATTGAGTTTTTCCCTCACACTTGCAATAATTCCTCCAAAGTGGTGAACGACGTTCTAGTGGGCTTATGTTTTGGTAACTATATAGGGAAATCATTGTAAATGACCATGAAAGACACTTTGAGAGAGTCTCGCGGAATTCCGTCAAGTCAGAGTAATTTTTTTTTAATTAATTAATTATTTTTTGAGCAAAAATTGTAAAAACTGGATCCTTGGACTTTTGATAGAGGTATTTGTGCTCAAAAGAAATGGAATAGCACCCCTTACATCGATGGACCAAGTTTCATCTCAGTCGGACAACTTTAGCCATGGGTTAGTCCACCTAGAGTGTCAGTCAGTCTAAAACAACAATTTTAATTGTTAAAGTCCAAACATGGCAAAATGTAAAAGTTGTAATAATGAGTTAGGGGATGTGAAAAGTTGAAAGGATGGTTAGAGAGAGACCCCCTAAGAATAACTTTAGCCTCCCAACCTTTTTCAACCTTGTCTAACCCCTTTCACCACCTCCACACTCAAAAATCACACCCCCCTAGGGGGATTGACGTTTTTCATTTTTTAATTAATCTGTGACTTGAGTGTGGCCCCGTCTCTTGAGATTTCACTTCATTTGACCTCTACATCACCCCTAGAGGTGACCGCACTCACTCCACCTCACTCCTCCCTTCATTTTATTTGATTTTTAACCTTGTGGAGTGCTCTCCAAGAGAGTTACGCCCCCTTTTTTTGTCTCTCCAATGAAAATTCGTTTTTATTGGTTTGAGGTTGTTTCTTTACCATAGCACGGATCCCACAACCTCTCCTATGGGTTTTGTGTGATCCCAACACCCCTCACGCATCTCTCACCCTTTCTTACCTTTCCCTCATCCCAAGAAGTGAGCCCTCCAAGAGAAGTGTGCCCTCCCTCTTCTTGGAACTCAACCAAATAATTTAAAAAAAATTATTTGTGACCTTTCACTTACCTTGGCATGAATCCCATGCCTCCTACACACCCTTGGATCTATCCAAGTTATTTTTCTATTTTTCTACACCCTAGATCTATTGTGCAAACCCTAAGGGGTGTGCCCTAGCCTTGAGATCTACTCATTTACTTGGTGGTGGACACTTGGCTTAGATCCAAGAGAGGTAGGTTTGCCTCTCAAAGTATAAATAGATCTCATTTCTCCTCCCCAACTTACCATATCTTGAGTTATTGTTATGCTACTTGATTTTACACTCTCTCCCTCTCTTTCCATAATTTCATTCATTTCCATTCTATGCTCTAGGGGTTTGGAGTATTTTCTCTCCAAGACTATTTTTCTTGAGTAATATCAATAAAGGAGAAACTTTGGAGGACAACTAGAGGATCAAAGCATATGCTTGTTTTTCTTATGCTTGAGAGGTAACTTTGTGATAACTTTTGGGTGATTGCAACACTATATCTTAGGTAAAGTGTTATCTAAGTAGATCTGCTAATGCATGTGCTTATGGATTTATCTATCTTGATGTGTTGAATAGAATAGAAGTGTCATTTTATTTACATACATCAACATATTGCCTATTGTATGCATATCATTTGAAAAGATTTTGCAGGTATTACTTCTAGGTTTTCATTGGGAACTACTTCAAGGAGAATGGTCACTTGAAGCTTTCATACACTCCATTTCTCTAACCCTATTACTCTTCATCTATTATTGTTTTTCACACATTCCATTTTCAGATAGCATATAATTGTTTAAGTAGGTCATTTTTAATCAATATAATCTCTTGGTTTCTTGTGGAAAGTTCTTGCCCTAAAAGGCAAGGGTTTTCCTTAATCTTTTTTGGTTGTGTGTAGCCATATCAGCAAGCAAAGCTTGCTGATTTTGCAGGTTTTCAGATCTGATTGACAGGACATTGGCTGCCCAAAGGTGAAGCACACAACACTAGAAGACCCTCCAAGGGGTTTGGTAGCTATCTCTCAACCCAACTCTTCTTTTTCATCAAATTTTGGCACGTCTTGCCTCCTTTGCTTGCTTGTGATGACTTGCACCCTTAGAGGAGGAGGTGGTACGACCCTCCTCTTGGTGTAAGCCCCTTGGGTAGTGTAGATCTAGCTAGGCTTTCATTCTTTTAACTTTTTTTTTTCTTTTCGTAGCTAGGCCGTGAGGTTTTGGAGGTGAGGGCACCTTCCAAACCTAGGCTATGGGGTTTTGTTGTTTGATTGGTAGCTTAGTTTGTAACTTAGTTTATCTTTCTTTCTCCTCTTTAATGGTTTGCCCTAATTCCTAAGATTCTAAAGAAATTAACCTAACTAAGCAAAACCCCAATCTAATCACCTACCTAGTTGGGAGAGGAATACCCCAATAGGCAAGGCCTAGTTTTAATGTTAGATGATATAATTTGATGTGATCTATGGTTAAATGATATATTGCTTATGTTTTAGATCTACATCTTAACCTTAAGCCTATTGGGCAACACACTTAAGTAACCTAATTAGATCTATCATATTGCTTAGTTTCATTTCAAGCTTGTTATCTTCCTTTATGCACATGGTTTAGATCTTAATGCTTAAAATCTCTAAAGTGCTTAACAAGTAATTGGTTCATTAGTCTATTTTGCTTATATATATTGAAAGCCATTTGTTTGGGCATGAAATGTGTTGAATGGTTAAGTAGGCAAACACACTAAATTTTCTTTCTATCTCTTGAAGGCAAGTTGTTCTTGCCCTAATGCTCATATTTCATAGCAAGCTCTTATTGTGCATGTGATAGTCTTTATTTTTCAGCCATCTTATTTGTTTTTCATGTGTCCATGAACTCAATTGCTTAAGATCAAGACAACACACTAAAAGCTAATTTAAGTTTCGTCCATAACATTAAATTGCACCTAAAAAGTGCCTTAAAATCTTCTAAACACTCTAATAATCACCTAAAAGTCTACCTAATCAACTTATATACTTAATAGACTATTTAGGGTACCTTAGACCACCATCTTCACCATCTAAAACGGAGCTTGAGGAAAACAACGAAGGGTAGTGGCAGGGGA
>JASDQU010170792.1:922-21159 GCA_032191745.1 Picea mariana | reverse complement strand
AAGCAAAATCCTTGGCTTTCTCCTCCTTGGATAGATGCACAATGGTTTTCCTCACACCTCTCTTGCTCTCTCACACTTCACAAGTGAAATAGAAAACAAAAAAAGCTACCCGCGGGCTTTAAAACCCCTCACGCATTTTAATTTTGGCAAAAAATTTGAGCAGGCCGACACTTTCCATCGACTCGCGGGTTAATGGGAAAGTGTCGCGGGTTAATGATAGTGTCGCGACACATTGAAAGTGTCGGAAATGTCGCGACATTTTAAAACGAAAATTTCGGCAGCCTTAAAATTTCGGGAAATGTCGCGACATATCCGTTATATCGCCGACATTTACAGCAGTGTTCCTAGGCAACTAACTAAAAATTGACTCATGTTGACCTATTACATTATTATCCCATGTAGGGGAGCGAACATTTCGATTACATAGAAAGACGTGTTGGGGGAAAAATTTGCCCTGCTGAGCCATAAGTCTTCAAAATATGTTGTATCGCAAGGTAGATAGCTTCATGGTACATGACGTTGACACCTAGTCGAAATTGGTGGTCAACATGGACAACAAGTATGCAGTTGTGGGCACGTCTGAGGTGCACCACAGGAGGTAACGAAGACGATTGCTACAAAGAGTCTTGGTGACGAATCTGTGTATGCGTGTCTTGATGAAGTGAGGCGAGTCGTGTTACTTTGCCAAAGTTGTAGACTGAGCTGATAGTGCTCATATTGTAACTGTTTCGCAATAACAAAGACTTATCCGGGTGTTAGGCATGGTTCGTGCCGCCCACACTATTTTTGTGTATGTCTTTGTTTGTTCTGTAGTTGTTCTCTTGGTTTCTCATGTTCATGAGTCTATGCTTATATATGACTAAGTGTTAAACTGTTAACAATTGTCCAAGTATATAAGAGTTGCACCAAAGTAGGAGTCTGACTCGTCGGTAGGCTAGCACGAAGTATGGGTATGCTCTAGGTGAAGAGGCATAGTCCGGATGAAGTATTCTTGGTATGCCAAGCAACCAAGTAAGAACCGTCGCAGTGCTGCATGCCCTTAGGAGGTGAACGATCGCAAGATTTGAATAGGCGTCCTGTGGGGTCGTGACATGTGGTATTAGAGCAAACTTTGGGAAATAGTTTGGTGCTCTTCACCACTATTGCAACCGGAACAGTTGTGGGAAAGGTTGCACTAGTGAAGAAGGTAGTTTGGGCGCAGGTTTGGTAAAGTGTTAGATGAACTGACCTCTTGTAGGCAACCTGAGCACAAACTTGGTGGTTTGTGACAGTAGTGAAAGGCTGAGTTGTGGAACAAGCCATGACTTGTGAACAGACTTGGGCGCACCCCTTGAGCAGGCCAAGCACAGAGTTTTGATGGTGAATCAAGCACTTGGGCAAGGCGGACAAACACAAGACTGTCACAAAACTTGTCACAAACCCGAACATAGAGGTGAATGCACAATTAGTTGGATGGAGACCTTGGTGAATAGTTCAACAAGGTGGGCTGTTCCCTGATAGGTGGTTTGAGCATATTCCTATGTGCATAAGTAGACCAGGGGAAAAGTGCGTGAGGGTGAACAAAGCACTTGGATGTGTAGATGACTTCAAGACTCATCGTAGACTTGGTATAGTGTAGAGGAGTTGCGTAGAACTCTTGAGAAGGCCAAGTGACAAGTAGTGAAATGGATGGTGCAGGTGACGAAGCTTGGAAGGTCAAGTGAGACAATGTAACTCAACGATTCGGGAAACTCCAAGAGGTTTTGGAGAGGATGGATGAACTCGATGCACATATAGAGTCTGAGATCAGTAGACTGAAGGAATTGACGAGGGGGACTAAGACTTTAGCGTCGATTGCACTAGGAGCACTTAGGGAGGAGAGCATGCAACTTGAAGGCAGCGTGACAACAAAGAATCAGCCCAAGCCACTTGCAAGGAAAGGTAGGTTGATTGAGTCTTCCCTCTGTTTGCAAGATCACTTTATGAGGAACTGTCCAATGCAAGGAAGGTTGTGTCTATTGGTTGAGGAGGAGGATTGACTCACACAACAACGAAGGACTTAGAGCCCTTAGCAGAGACGGTTTTATGCACAAAAGTCGACAAAAGAGATGAATGAAGTCACGGAAACGTTGGTGGAACACATGCAAGAATTCAAGACAAAGGTCAAGGACAATTTTGACAGAGTAAAGCAGTTGAGGGGGTTTTCTTTGTGGACACAACAATAAGTGGGTTGAGGATGGCAACCTTGGTTGACACTGGGAAACCCACAATTTTGTGAGTGAACAAGTCGTGAAGTCTCTTCATCGCAAGCTCGAGAATTGCATTGGAGCGTGTAAAGGGTTGAAGTCAATAGTGATGTCGGTGACAACGATTGTTCGTTCAACACCATTGAGAGTTCAACACATGGATCTTCAACACATGGATCTGTTGGTAGCTCTATTGGAAGATCATGCGATGATCTTAGGCTTAGACTTCCTTAGACTTGCCAAAGCAGCTCCACTCATTCATGAAAGTCGCTTAGTATTCTTGGAAGAGGCCAGAACACCAAGCACACCCCTAATGACAAAAAGGAAGTTCAGGAGGATGCCTAGGATTTCTGTGATCAGGTTGGTAGGAGTTAGTGGGAGCACCGACAAGCCTTGCAATATGACACAACAACAAGTAGTCATTGACAAAGCAACATCTCTGAGTAGTCTGGGGCAAGAAGAGCAACAACTGACGACGACGAAAACTTCGATGAAGACACCCATGGGGAAGGTTGGTCAATTGAGGAACCTGCAAACCCATGAACGTGAGTGTAAGGGAAAATTGGACTCTTCACTTGCTATGGACCAGGGGAAACATCACCAAGTAAAGAGTCATCAACAACGGGTTATGGACGATGTGGAGGATTGGGTATCAGACTTACCCACCGCAGAAACTCCAAGAGTTGAGCCAAGATAGTGCGTGGAGGCACTTTCTCAACCAGTGTTGGAGACAGATGTGGAAGAGGTAGGAGTTGAAGATCGACATCCAACAACGATCATGAACTTTTGTAGAAAGGCCATGGGGATATATGATTTCCAATTTGTTGGAGGACGACTTGAGGAGTTAGGATGCACACCCAAACAAGTTTGTTTGGTCATGCGATACTTGCCCACAGAGCACAAGTCAGACACAATGTATGCCAATAGCCTGGGTGGTGGCTATTGGGTACACTCTGCCTGCTAAACGAAGAAGACATATGCGTGTTGTCGGGAACTAGCAGCACGAATGGTTATGCCTAGTGCAGGTGTCATCAAAAGACTCAAGCAAGGGAGTTGCGAAACATTAGATGGGTTGTGGAGGCAACTTGCGAGTTTCTGACATTGGGCAGGACATTGTCCAAAACTGAAGGGTTTCGACTAAGTGAGATGAAGAGGTTGAAACTGTAGCGGGTGACTCAATAAAGACCAAGAAGGGTTGGATAGGATGACGACGAGGCAAACATAAAAGAGTTTGTTGGATGTGTGTTAACCCCTAGATTTTCACCCTTGAAAATCTTGCGGGTTAAAAGCCAATATGCACTATTTTGGCTGGCATTCTGAGATTCTCCCATAGTTTAGCACTTGTGTTGAGCAAGAGGTTGGTTACCATTAGAGGCAAGTATATGATCGGTACATGGTTATTTTATTCAGAGGTAGAGTTAGCTTGGTTTCCCATGCATTTTGAGAGAGATGTCTACATACAACAGATGTTGCTACTTTTTAGGAGACATGGTTTGAGTGGGTCCCTTGGTAGTTTGGAGCAGTTCTGAGCATACAAGGTTGGTCCTTGCATGATTCTAGGCCCGATAATACTTTTTCGGGCGACATACAAGAACTTTCTATTTTTAGCAGTTTGAGTTCCAGGTTCCAGATTCAGATTCTGAGCACATAATATTGATCCTTGAGACATTCTGTGTCTTTTGAACATTTTTCGAGATGATTGGGCACACATTTCTATTTTTAGTAGGTTGAGCACCAGGGCTCGCATGTCGATTTTGATTGTGGATTCGGATTCCTTGCAGAAAATCGAATCCAATGAGTATAATATCATGCACATGTGGGGACTTTCTATTTTTAGCAGTGTCTATTTTTAGTAGCAGACATATGGTGGTGGTCCCCTAGTCATTTCAAGCATTTGTGGAGAGTTTGGGTCAATTTGTATGAGTTACAAAGTTTTGGGATTGGATGGCTATTTTTGGAAATTTCTATTTTTAGCAGTCATCATCATCTCCAACAGTGACAAGTGGCAAGCTCAGATTTCAACATGTGGCAGAGTATCAAGATGATGTGGCATCTACATGACATCATGGATGAAAGGCACATTTTCCAAGGATTACGCATTAAATGAGAATTAATTAAGCTAAATGGGTGTTGCATGGGTGAGGTGGCATTTTCTGGAGAATGTTTAGCCACTCAAGGCTAATTTTTCCCACTCTATTCCTCTCACTTTCCATATTCTCACTTTCCATGCAATTAGTTTCTAAAAATTCTCCCTAAATTTCTTTTAAACACAAAAATTCTAAATTTTAGGAAATCCCTACAAAATAGGGTGAATTTCCCTTTAACTCATAACTCCCTCATCCGTTGGCCAAACATAGCAATCTAACGTGCGTTGGAAAGCTAAAATTATCCTCCATGCATCTTAGCCATTATTTAACTCATCATGCACATACACTCTCACTCATAACTCACCCATGTGCATTACTCACTCACACTTATTCCCTCATGCACATTAATTCCTGAATTTCTCACTCACACTTATTCCCTCATGCACCTTAACTCTTATTTTGTTCACACTCCTATATATTGGATAGTCTTCATTGGTTATTATTCGGTTCTTAGCAACAACAACATAGTGTTTCGTTCTCATTCATCTCTTTCTCTCTCTTAGTCTAATGCCTCATTCTTTGAGCAAACTGATCATTGTACCAGTTGTGAACTTGCCTATTGTGGTGTAGCCAACCCTCTTGCAAGCCTATTCAATAAAAAAATTAAGTGTTTGTTCTCTAACCTTTTTCTTGTCAGTGTTTTGCGAACTTTGCAATCGGATTTGTCATTTTCTGAACTGTTTGTTGTGATTTTATCAATCTTTTGAGTAGTTTTCTTTCTATTTCCACTCTATATTCATTGTGCTAACTCTGCAGGATCCGTCCAAGTAAATAATATACGGTTTCCTCATGGTATTGGACTCCTTAACACGATGTCCAAGATGAACAGGTTGCTGATTTTTTGTTTTAATGCAGAAAATCAGTCATAAAGCTTAGCAACAAGGTGCCTCGGGTGCCTAGGGACTCCCCCCTTGAGGCTAGGAAGCACGAGCCCAAACGGAGAGGGGTCTAGCCCGTGACAATTTGGGGCTTTACTCCTTGAATTAGCCAAGTTTTCATCGATGTTATAACACGTTTATTAGCTCAATTGGAGGGTGGAAATTTGTGCTAACAAATTAGCGCCGTTGTTGGGGAACACCAACCTTGGTAACAATGACATCGATGAATTTTTATTTCATTGCTTTACTTTGTTTTAACTCACCTGACAACTCCACAGGATACATGGTCGACTCCATAGGGGACTTTCACAAGAAGATCTTTTGGTTTCGATTCCCTCACAAGGTTTAATTATAAGCTTGAGGAAACCCTAACATCTTTTCTCGGAACAAGACTCTTCCTTCACCTAGAACTCCTCTCGAAGTTGGTAAGCATATGAGTTCTTAGATAAGTTCTTTTTCGATGAGCACTATGGTGAATGTATCTTTGATCTCTTCGTTTTTTGTTTTATTTCCATCTAGAGTTAGTAGTAGGGTAGTTGTTGTGCTTTTTTCTATCTGAGACTAACAATGTGGATGTAACTATGAGGCCACCAATAAGGTGGATATTTTTTGCCTTTGACCCACTAAGTTTTAGTGCATTCCTAGATTATCCTCATGACTTACCTGCACATAAATGGCTTAAACACATACCTTTGTTTGCTGGGAGGTTGGGAGAATCTGTTGACGATCACTTGGCTAGTTTTTTGCAAGTGGTGGGCAATTTTGATGTGGAACATGAGGATATGGCGATGAGGATGTTTGTGTCGACCCTCGAGGGGGAGGCACAGGCATGGTACAAGTCCCTTCCTAATGCTTCCATTGATGGATGGGATTCCTTCCAGGAGAAATTCATTAAAAGATGGGAAAATACACAGGACATTTTCTTCTTATGCACAATTTTTTCAATTATTAAAAAGCATGAAAGTGAAATTGTTTTCCAATTTGATGCTCGTTTTTCCAAATACCACAATCGAATTCCTAACAGAGTAAGGCCTAACGAAGCTGCTGCTTTCATTTATTATCTTGAGGCATTTGATGGTATTTTTGGAGTTTTTCTCAGGAATGAAGGCCCTCAAAATTTGGAGGAAGCGCAAGCTGCCGATATCAAGTTAGAAAGAAATCATCTTGCATCCTGTGAACTCTCTCCGATCCATGTCCCAGACCAACCAATGAGGGTAACTCCACTCGATGATTTTCAACTATTGGTTGTTATAGAAGTGCAAGAAGTCTATGTTATTGACGATGAACCACAACTTGCATCGTATCAAGTTCCCAGAGATGAACAGGGGGGTGATAGCCCAATTTTAGATGAGCCAAAACCAACAGCTGCACCATTTGAGTCACATGTAGAGTTCCAAGAAGATGAAGGTGAAGATTTGAATACTTAGGAGTGTTTATTGGTTCCTCTCATTAGTGAAGATGAAAAATTTCAAAATGATGAGGAGGAACCACAGGTTAACCAAGTGGAGATCAGTGAACAAGAGATTTCATGCTTACCTATCCCAATAGTGGTCCAGGAATAGCTTTATGAAACATTGTTACAGTAGGAGGACTCACTTTTGGTACAACTGGAGGATGATGTCCTTTACACTGTTCCTACTATTCCGCATCCCGATGTTGTTCTTCAGGATCATGAGATTGATCAGAGCTTGGATATCATAGTTCACCAGGAACGAGTTGAGATCAGAATGATGGAGGTATTTCAACAAGTAGATACCAAGAGTTTAGGCTCTCATGTATTCATGCTTGTTACTGTTGTAATACCATGTTCTAAGTCCCAACCAACCTTCAGTCAACTAGCACCCTTCAATTATGCCTTCAACGACAAGTACATCAAGGCAGCTTTGGGTCAGATGAGATTTCATGGTTGGTGCCCCTGGAAGGTTGGCTTTGTTGACCTCTCTTGTCAGACTGATCATTTGGTTGCATGGTTACATTGGTCCTTTGCGTATGATGATTTAATCGTGGCAACTTTGAGGTAAAAAATGTTGGGTCTAGGGTAGTTGTCTTTCCTTTCCGAATTGTCATTTCAATATTTCCTTCTTGCTGATCTTTTACAGTTTTAGGAAAACAATCTATATTTTCCTTATGGTGTCTTTTCCCTTCGGTTATCCACTTCAGACTTTGCATAAGTGTCGCTGATTTTTTGCCTACTTATATCAACACGCGGTCGTGTCTTGTTTGCCTTTCTTTTCTTGAATAACTGGCTGTCCATAATTATTATTCTTGGGTTAAAATTTGAATGTCAAATCTTTCACATGCCGAGCCTTTGTGTCTATCACTAGTGTGAGCATGAATGGGGATCCCGTTTTGTCATTGTTCCCGAATCCTTGAGCCTTTAGGATGGGTAGTTTTGAGGAGACATAGGAGTGTCTTGAGTCATCTTATGACTTGTCTCCTCATCTCTTATCTTTGAGTCATATGCTTTGAGTCAATCGTTCTTGTCATCTAACAATAGGGATATGGTACTTGGTTTTTTCATCTTGATCTTCTTGAGTTATCACTTTGTGCCGAGGGAAGAGAGACATAATTGCTTTTCTTCTGAACAGGTCATCCCATATCGACTTCGACATATTATCTACGGATGACCCAGAAGTAGAGCACCTTGGTAGCCGTTAGCCTCATTGGCTGTTATTTCACATCGAACAATGCTGAGTATCATTGGGCTTTGATTGGATGATCCTTGGCATTGTTCGACTTCAGAACATCTTTCATAGTGTCAGGTTGTGCTCGTACCTTAGGAACCACTGTCATTATTGGTGTTGTTTCTTCACACTTGACAGGTGTTTACATTATTGACGTCTGATTAAGTGACTCACTCCCGTTGTGTTAACATCAACACATTTACCGCAGGGAAGAGTGTACACATTGGGTGGTAGTAGGTAGTAGATTTGGATGAGATGCCTTATGTTTCATTGATTCAGTAGGATCTTTTTTATTGATTTGACTCAATGGCCCATTGGATAGGCTTTGGTATCACAGGTCAACTTACAGGGTCTTCTTTGTCAACCTACATGGCCTTCTTTCCTTCCACACATTTATAGGGGTACATTTTGATGCATATCTTTTCAAAGCATCATTGGTACATATTACAGAGTTTTGATTGAGCAGTATTGTTATAGACACAAAGAATTATATGGTTCTCGACATCCCACATGGGGATCCCGTTCCCTTGAGTCGCCATTGTTAACCCCTAGATTTTCATCCTTGAAAATCTTGCGGGTTAAGAGCCAAGATGCACTATTTTGGCTGGCATTTTGAGATTCTCCCATGGTTTTGCACTTGTGTTGAGCATGGGATTGGTTCCCATCAGAGGTGTTATCACACAGATTGTAGGTTGGGCAAAGCTTGGCCCAATCCACAAATGTGAGACAACTATGGGAGTAGCCACCCACTGTCACTTTAGATAGATACTCCCCTCAATTTAGTGATGATAAGTCACCACAAGGGGGGAATCTCGGTGACCCTAAGGGGATTGAGACGAAAAGTGGAGAGAGGCTTGGAAAGGTGTCTTGTTGATGAGGGGAGGTTGCCAAAGTGTAGTGTACCTGCAAGAAAGTGTTGAACCTGCCTGAGACAAGACAACTTATCGAGATACCAACCAAATAATCAAAGGGACAAGCAAATAAAGCTTCTTGTCCTAAATTGCAGCAGGAAACAAGAGGCAGGTATATGATTGGTACATGGTTATTTTATTCAGAGGTAGAGTTAGCTTGGTTTCCCATGCATTTTGAGAGAGATGTCTACATACAACAAATGTTGCTACTTTTTAGGAGACATGATTTGAGTGGGTCCCTTGGCAGTTTGGAGCAGTTTTGATCATAAAAGGATGGTCCTTGCATGATTCTATGCCCGATAATACTTTTTCGGGCCACATACAAGAACTTTCTATTTTTAGCAGTTTGAGTTCCAAGTACCAGGTTCAGATTCTGAGCACATATTATTGATCCTTGAGACATTCTGAGTCTTTTGAACCTTTTCCGAGATGGTTTGGCACATATTTCTCTTTTTAGCAGGTTAAGCACTAGGGCTTGCATGTTGATTCTAATTGCGGATTCTGATTCCTTGCGGAAAATCGAATCCAATAACTATACTATAATGGACATGCGGGGACTTTCTATTTTTAGTAGTGTCTATTTTTTTCGGTAGACATATGGTAGTGGTCTCCTAGTCATTAGGAGCATTTGTGGAGAATTTTGGTCAGCTTTGATGAGTTACAAATTTTTAGGACCGAATGGCTATTTTTGGAAATTTCTATTTTTAGCAGCCATCGTCATCTCCAACAATGACAAGTGGCAAGCTCAGATTTCGACATGTGCGAGAGTATTAGAATGATGTGGCATCATGGACCAAGGGTGCAATTTCCAAGGATTATGCATTAAATGAGAATTAATTAAGCTAAAGAGGTGGCGCATGGGTGAGGTGGTTTTTTTTCTGGAGAAAGTTTAGCCACTCAAGGCTAATTTTTCTCACTCTATTCCTTTCACTTTTTATATTCTCACTTTCCATGCAATCAGTTTTTAAAACTTCTCCCTAAATTGCTTTTAAATGTAAAAATCCTAAATTTTAGGAAATCCCTAAAAAATAGGGCAAATTTCCTTTAACTCATAACTCCCTCATCCCTTGGCCAAAGTTAGTAATCTAATATGCTTTGGAAAGCTAAAATTATCCTCCATGCATCTTAGCCTTTATTTAACTCACCATGCACGTTCACTCTCACTCATAACTCAGCCATGCACATACTCACTCACACTTATTCCCTCATGCGCATTAATTCCTAAATTTCTCACTCACTTATTCCCTCACATGCATTAACTCTTATTTTCTTCATACTCCTCTCTTATGTATTCGATAGTCTTCATTGGTTATTGGTCGGTACTTAGCAGCAACAACATAGTGTTTCTCTGTTATTCTTCTCTCTCTCTCTTAGTCGAGTGACTTCTTTGGGAAAAGTGATCATTATACCGGTTGTGTATTTGCCAATTGTGGCGCAAGAAACCCTTTTGCAAGCCTATCATTAAAGAAATTAAGTGATTGTGTTCTAACCTTGGTTCTTGTCGGTATCTTGTGAATTTTGCAATCTGATTTGTCATTTTCCGAACTGTTCATTGTGATTTTATCAATCTTTTGAGTAGTTTTCTTTCTATTTCCACTCTATATTCATTGTGCCAACCCTGCAGGATCCGTCCAAGTAAATAGCATACTGTTTCCTCATTGTTTTGGACTATTTAACATGCTGTGCAAGACAAAAACTTGCTGATTTTTAGTTTTAATGTAGAAAACTAGTCATAAAGCTTAGCAACAAGGTGCCCAGGGTGCCTAGGGACTCCCCCCTGAGGCTAGTAAGCACTAGCCCAAATGGAGAGGGGTCTAGCCCGTGACAATTTGGTGCTTTATTCCTTGAAATAGCCAAGTTTTCATCACTGTTATAACAGGTTTATCAACTCAATTGGAGGGTGAAAATTTGTGCTAACAATGTGGAGACATGCATTTTCTAGCGACGAACGCGACAATTAGATTGATCACCCAACCAGTTCGAAACTTGAGAGGATCCAATATATGTGACACAGAAATGACAAAGTCAAAGTATTGAAGCCATCATAGGTCAAGAGCATCCAACACTTGGGCACACTTTGCAGAACTTCCTAAGGAGAGTTTGTCTTGATGACAATAGTTGAGGAAACAACAATTGTTGAGTGGTGACGAGATTCGAAGATGGGGCAGAGACGCCATGGAGATCAACAGATGTTGCCGAGGACCAACAACAACTTTGAGTGGGGGAGGATGTAAGGTCTCCCACGACACCCTCTGAGCGCGCACAGTCCTTGGGAAGATTCAGTGACTGAACTGATGAAGAGCACAAGAAGGAAGCAATCGGTTGTTAACTACCCCTCTATACTCTGCCTCGATTGAAGATAGAGCAATGGCAGCTTGCTTCTTGCTCGACCAACAGATAGGCTCGGAACCAAGACCGAGTGAGTAACCAGATGTGGACTTGCGATCAGTGCTATCGCCAACCCAGTTAGAATCAGTAAACCCGATGAGATCTAATGTAGAGTCTGCTGCATAATGAATCCCAAAGGTGATGGTGCCCTCTACATATCGAAGGATATGCTTTGCAACCTTCCAATGTAGTTCATGCGACTCCTGCATGAACTTGGAAACTGCCCCAACTGCATAGGAGAGGTCTGGTCTTGAGTGTGTGAGATAGAACAAGCTCCCCACTAGCTGTCTATACAGTGTGCTGTCAACCAGTGGAGTCTTCCCGCCATCCTCAAGTTTGACCCCTGATAGGAAAGGAGTCGGAGCAAACTTGCAGTCTGTCATGTGAAATCTCTCAAGGAGATCTCGTGCATACTTGGCCTGAGACAATTTGATGCCTGATGCAACCTGACTGATCTTGAGTCCAAGGAAGAAGTGTAGCGGACCCACATCCGTCATCAAAAACTTATCATGTAAAATCCTCTTGACTGCAACAATCGCTAAAGTCGAGCAACCACTAATCAACAATTCATCAACATACAGAACTAAGAGTAGAAGTGAATCATTCGTCTTGAGCATGTAGACATTCAGGCCTGATTTACAACGTACAAAGTTTTGTGACAACAGGTAGGAGTCCATTTTGGCATACCATGCCCTCGGAGCTTGCTTGAGGCCATAAAGGGACTTCTTCAGTCGATAGACCAAAGATGAGTCCTGCATAAATCCCTGGGGCTGCCACAATGGCAAGTGCCAATCGTATGGAATCCATCTTCGCTACTGGAGCGAAGGTCTCATCATAGTCAATACCATGCACCTGCTGAAAGCCTTTGGAAGCAAGCTTGGCTTTGTATCTGCTAATTTGTCCATCCGCTGCGGTCTTGGTCCTGTAGACCCATTTGCATCTGACAAGTTTCCTCCTAGAAGGAAGGGGAACCAGATCCCAAGTCTGGTTCTCGAGGAGGGAGTTGTACTCCTCCTACATGGTGGATTCCCAAAAGGGATTTCCAGCAGCCTCGCCATAAGACTGTGGATCTAAAGACTGAACCAAGAAAAGATGCTTGGAGGGCAATGGTTTAGTGGCAGTGAGTGCAACAGGAGGCTCCTCGAAATCAGATTGATTCCTCCTAGTATCAGCTGGATCACCAACGAGATCCTCTACATCCTGAAGAGTAGTCTGTGCCCACTTGGGCCTCTGCTCTTGCTTTGCAACTGCATCTGGATGCTCTGACTCTGCATCTGATTGTTTTGACTCTGAATCTGAATCATTTGAGTCCTCTGAATCAGAACTCTCGTCTGAAGAAGAGTCGGCATGTGCATGCTCATCATCTCGGACAGGTGGAAGAATGAAGGTGTCTACATGTGGCTACTTAGGTACATGCGAGACACTTTCCTCGAATTGGACACTACGTTTAGTGATGAGCCGGTCTGAGGAAAGATCAATAAGCCTATATCCCTTCACACCGTCGGGGTATCCAACAAAAATACACTCAGTGCTCTGTGGATCATGTGCCTTTCTCTTTTAAGAGGGAATCCGAGCCCATGCACGTGAACCGAAAATGCGAAAGTGGGTCATTTCCGGTTTGAGGCTGCTCCAAGCCTCGTAGGGGGTCTTATCCTTGACAGATCTATGGGAGATCTGTTTTGGATGTATGTTGCATAATTAAGTGCTTCGACTCATAGTCTATGTGGTAGTGACTTTGCATGCAGCATGCAAGATGCCATCTCCTTTAGAGATCTGTTTTTCCGCTCAGCAACTTCATTTTGCTGCGGAGTATAGGGAACTGTGTGCTGCAACTGAATCCCTGCCTCATGGCAAATATTATGGATCTCATGATTGACATACTCTCCCCTGTTATCAGTTCAGAAGACTTTGATCTTCTTTCCAAACTGTGTCTCAACTAGGGCTTTGAAATCTTTGAGGTGTTGAAAGACCTCGGATTTTTGCTTGAAAAAGTATATCCATGTAAAACGTGAGAAATCATCAACAAAAATGAGAACAAACCTCGCTTTGCTGATAGATGGATGCGAAAAAGGACCCATAAGGTCATTGTGGATCAGATCTAAAGGCGCGGAAGCTCTCTGGGACTTTCCTTTGTCGAATTTCTCTTGAGGGTGTTTTTTGAGAACACATCCCTCACATACTCCCTTGGAGAAATGGATGTCTGGTAGACCATCAACTAATCTTTGTTTGCTAAGCTGTTGCATATATCTGAAATTCAAATGTCCAGACCTTTCATGCCATATCCTACTACTTTCATCAACATGAGTAAGCAGTAAAGAAGAGTCTGGTTCAATAAATTCAGAAAATGTATACAATCTAGATTGAGGATTTGCCTCACCGGTAGCAACCCTGGAGTTGGTTTGCATGTCATAGATGTCCACGATATTTGGTGTGAATATGACTTTCTTTCTGGTGCCAGAATTCGTCATCTGATAGACGGAGAGAAGGTTGACCGAAAGTTTGGGAACGTGCAACACATTCTCGAAGCTTCCGTTGGTGAGTTCAATCCTTCCTTTGCCGGTGACTTCGACTGAAGAGTTGTCCCCCATCAGAATAGGAGGACCTTTGCATACATCCAATGAAGAATAGACTTCTTTTGAGGCAGCCATGTGATGTGATGCTCCTGAATCTACGATCCAAGCATCACGAGAGGAGTTGATGGCAATCAAGTCAAGGCTAGAATTGCCTTTCTTGGGATTTTGATCTTTTGGCTTCTTCTTCTTGGCACCCTCAGGGATGCGATCTCCAAGGTTGTTTTGCTGAAGTATTTGAGACATTAGATCTATTTGTTTTTGCATGCATGCGGATTTTGGATGGAATCCTTTGTGACAGTACGTGCATTTCTCCCATTTTCTTCCCTTTCCTCCTTTGGATCCGGAGGCATTGGTGAAGGGTTTTGCGTACCCTTCCTTCTTCGGATGTGCATGAGCTTTCCTTTTGTCTTTATCTTTAGATTTCTGATATTGATGGCTGCCATCTTGCACAGTAAGTGCATGCGCCTTTGGGCCTTTGATTTTTCCCATGTTGATGAGATTGGTTTGCTCTTGTGTCAGAGATTCGATAAATTCCTCAAGAGAAGGCATCTTCCAGGTGGCTCCGGAGGCGAATCTGACTGAATGGAATGTGGACACGAACACAGAGAATTCAGGACCAAATTTGGAGAGAATGGTGAGAACCATTTGTTTCTCCTCCTTAGATTTATCAACCCCACAAGCTTTGAGTTGTGACAGTAAATCCTTGAATTTTGTAAAGAAATCTTGGATATTGTCGAAGCTTTTTGGATCCAATGTAAGCAATTCCACCTCGAGCATGTGTTCCCTCATCTCATCCTTATTGCCAAAGAGCCCTTGCAAGGTGGTCCAGGCTTCATTGGGAGTCTTACAGGAAGATATGTGAAAAAGAAGATTGAGAGAAATAAGACTGCAAATTGTTTCGAATGCTTCATCCATTCGATTTAAGTACTTGGATTTTTCTATGGCTGATGTCGGCTCTGTGTCTATATTCAAGGTTAACCTGTACAATCCTCTGGTTCAGAGATATATGATTATTTTCTCCTTCCATGCAAAGTAATTGTAAGGTGTAAGAATAAATTCTTTTTGGAAATCCATCTTTCCGCTGTCTTCAATCTTTTGTACCTGCAAAAAATTTTGGTGTAGCTTTTGCTTAGCAGTCTGTCGACTCTGATACCATGTAAATGTGTTGAACCTGCACAGAACAGATCTAGCTAGAAAATACTACACACATTTGCAGAGAGAAATTGAGAAAGAAGAAGGAGAGAAAGAATGGAAGAATTCTCATTAACCGTAGTGAATAATGAATAATTTACACATGATATACTCTGTATAACTCAATGAATGCGCATTGGTGGAGAACCAATGTGCCATAGTGGTGGTCTAGAGTGATCTAGACACACACCATCAGTTACAAGAGTGAACTGCCACCTAGTCTAGTTTCTCAGGCAGTTACGGGAGTGAACTGCCACCTAGCTGAGTTAACTAGTCAACCAAACTTCAGTTAACTGACTGAACAGAGTGTAGTGAGGAGTAGATCAAAGAATCAAGGGTAATGCGCCAGTCTGGTGATGATCCCAAGGCAAGTGCGCATTAGCATGGTGATGAATCATGATCCCAATGTTGCATTGTGACAAACCAATGCAATATCTAGACTCAACTCAACTAGTCAAACTGAAGTGTCAACTTTGGGTGAAGTTCCCTAAGTTCACTTTATGTCTATTAATTCACTCACTTTGTGAATTAATTGTCATTTTTGGTTAAAAGTGACTAATTACACTTTTGACTTAAAACTCCCAAGTCAAAGTGAAATTAGACAAAGTGCAAGGTACAAAGGTACCAACATCTCCCTCTTGCGGATAGAGGCTCAAAACCACAAGGGAACCACTTCCCAAGGTACACCAAAACTCAACATTTTTTTCACAGATCTCATCGTATCTTTTCTAGTAAGTGAATCATGGTATGATACTATGACACTACTGTGCACATATCCTATTGAACAACAGACAATGTATACTGGTTTTAGAAATCCATTGATGGTTCATTGTTTCTTTTAGTATTCCAGGGAAATAAATTCCTGCTGTAGGTTATTACAATATAAGCTGTCTGAAACATTAACAGCAATATTCTTGTACTTTCTTATGGCACCACTGATTGAATTATGAATGTATTTACTGGTTGTTCAAAATATATTTTAGAATTTGGATTTTTAATTAACTAATTTGTGGCTTCTGAAGCGCAAGTAAGCAAATTGTGCCTTTACAAATTGAGATCGTATTCACTGTCATTTTCCTGTTATTATCGATGGGATTCTTTTTTGAACTTTTGGCTCTCTAAGTTATCTTTGGCTATGATATTGATCCGCCTACACATGCATACCAGATAATGGAAGATGAGGAAAGGATAGTAAAATGTGCACCGATTGCCATTCTCTTCTCTGGTGGATTGGACTCAATGATATTAGCAGCTTTGTTGGACCAGTGCCTCACTCTCAATTGTAAGTTATTTTAGCTGATTTATGCATCTCCTTTTCAGTTTGGGTCTGTTTGCTTGCCAGATGGAACTTATTTTCCTCATTGTTTTCTTGAAGCATTGTTTGTAGTATGTACCCTTGTTCTGTCTTCTTATTTCGTATTATAGAAGTGATTCTGTTAAGTTCTGTTAAATGGATAAAACAGTGTTTTCTTCGAAGCGAGTTTTTCCATTTTGAGAGCAAAATCTCCCTCAAGTAATTTTATGAAAATGGTTGAAAATGGACAAAGCTTAAGCAAGAATAAATGGGTTATTTTCAAGGCAAATGGAAATTCCTTAGTTTTCTGAAACAGAGATTTGATAGGGGAAAAGGAAAAACATAGATCAGCAAAGTGTCAAGAAGCTGAGCTATTTTTATGGCAATAGGAAAGGTATGTATTCTTGTTATTATAAGTTGATTCAGGAGGGAATAAAGCTACTCTTCTATATGGCATGTCCACTAGAGAGGATATGTTATCATTGTATTAGAAATGTTGCTTAAATGGATGTTAACAATTTAGGGAAAATTGACAAGCTCCTAACTGTTGTGAGACCTGCAATAATGCTAATAAAAGCTTACCTCAAGTACAACACACTCCTTTTGCAACAATTCTTTTCCTGTTTAATGCTAAATGACTCATACAAAGCTCAATAATTTCTGTTGCTGGAGTACATTGATGAAAATTTATAACGAAATGAGGTGAGATGGGGTTATATGTTAGGCTGTAGCTGAATTTAGACACCTTTCTAGGTGATGCAGGTTTGTATGGCACAATGGCCTCTATATGGGGCCGTACTGATGTGAAATTGTGATTTGATGTCATCATGTCCCCCACCAACTGTTACCACCAATCTCATCATTGGTATCCAATGAGAGATATCTCCTTAACTGGATGAAACTTCTTTGCTTCCACTAATTATCTTGATTACAATGTTAGTTGATTGTGCACACATTAGTTTCCTTTTGCACATGATAACCTAGGTTGTAGGCTTTAGCAATTATCACCCTCATTGTCTATTTATAAATTTATGGAGAAAATACTTTATAATTGTCTATTTTCCAATGAAACAATTTGCTACCCAAGGATACTTCATGTTTCAAACACTAATCTAGCATCATAATGCCTACCTTGGTTGGCCCAGGCACTATGCCCTTTACAAAATTCCACTTTGTATTGCTACTTATATACTGAGCAGTTCTGTTGACCTACTTTTGGTTATTTGTTGGACAATACTAAGCTTATCTTATTTTCTTTGAACTTAATGTTATAACTCAAGTAAATATGAACAAAAGAGTTGAAGAAGGCTTGTCGGGTTGGTAAAAGCGGGTAGCTAATATATCTGCCTTCAGGGTTCAAGTCCTATGGGTATTGTTATCGACCAAACTAGCAGCCCGACAAGGTCTTCAGACTGGTAGGGCAATGAAACAGGGGATAGGTGCCCAATGTGTGATGTCCCGTCCCCAAGATTAGGCCAGCAGGGAGTGACTTAGTAATCTATATGTTCCCGTAGACTATAGTCAGGCACAAACAGGGAACCAGATGGAGAAATAAGGAGGAATTAAGGCTAAACGATAAATTAAGCCAAAATACTTAGGAAAAGTCACTTAAGCCTAAGTCAACGGAGAATTAGAACGAAAAGGTGATAAGGGGGCGACTTAATTGACAAATAATTCACTTAGGAGGAAAGGCGCCTAGGTTAAGTGATGTCAACGAAGAATTAGGTCGGGAAAGATATAAAGAGAGGAATTTGACCTAATTCCTCATTATGCATTTGTTATGATTTGATGTTGAGACTTCCGAGAGGAGGAGGAGAGCCGACCTTATTGTTTTGTGGATTTCTGGAGGAAACCACCACCATTGATCGGTTTCGGTGTTGAGAGACACACCCTAGCCCATCGGAAATACCATCCAGGTATTTCACCGTTCTTTTCAGGAGAGATTATTGTGGAGGGCGCAGTTCAGTCAAGGAGGGCGCAAGTCATTTTGGAGATTCAGAGATCTGCAGTAGACCGTGGTCTCGATTGCAGATTCATTCCGACCCAGTAGAGATCCAGCCAGGGCGCTTCCATTGAGCCATTCATCATCAGATTCCGACGGTGGAATCTTGCAGATCGACCCATACAACCATTTTGGGCGCATTCATCCCGGACAGACGTTTGGCATTGCATGCAAGGGTTTCCTATCAGATCCGGCCAAACCCTTCCGACCCATTTCATTATTGGACGAGACGATCTTTTGGAGCTATATTGCAGTAGATTCCGACGGTGGAATCCTTTGGGGCGCATTCAGTGCCCAAGGAGGGGCGCAAACCCCCCAGGGGTCCAGATCTAGTGCCGTAGAGGGCCGATCCGAGTTCTGTCAGACAGTATTTCCAGTGTAGAGGCCAGGGCGCATTGATTGGAGCAGTTTTGAGTTCATTCTGACGGTGGGTTCCTTAGATCGAGTTTTCCAGCTGGTAGCGGTTACCGTACTTCTCCGGGATCGCTCATTTTTGCCTATCTATCCGTGCATGCAGCAGATCTGCTGTCTTCTTGCGGTCACGGGTATTTCTTTTGTTATTTGATTGTATTCCAGTACATATCCATGAGATCTGACTGACATCTAGACTCTATATTTCGGTAGGCGATTTGTATTCCCATGCTTGCACTATTATTATTCATGATATTGAGCAGTTGACATTCTATACTATTGCATGCGTCTTTTTATGATTGTTAGACCTTCATTATGCAACATGCACTTGTAATAAAAGACATGCAACCATAACAACCAACATGCAAACACTATAATCGAAGAACACCTCAATCACCCAGCTAAAACGCATCCAGAAACCCCCAGTGTATCAGATCAGCACGCCAGAACAATAGAGCAGTAGCAAATATCTTGATCAACCGGATCAGGGATATTTCAGTGGTATCAAAGCTTTAGTCCAGCCAGCCTGTGACTAAAGACCATGAATCCAACAGAAGTGGGTCTCAAAGATCCAAGCCTTCGACTTTGACATTGATTATGTCAAGGGAAAAAGGAATGTGGTGGCGGATGCATTGTCCAGGAGACCAGCAGGATGTTCGATGATGGATATCTGTACAGATTGGAAAGCTCATTTGTTGGTGGAATACTCCAAAAACAAATTTGCTTGTGAGGTAATGGATGGGCAAGTGATTGATGATAGGTACCGCGTTCTTGATGACGTCATTTTCTACAAGAACCGGATCTATTTGGTTCCAGAATCCACCCTGAAGGGGAAGATTTTGAAGGTGTGTCACGATTCACCAACAGCAGGGCATCGGGGATACTTCAAAACTTACAGGCAGATCAGGGAGAGATTCTCATGGAAGGGTCTCAAGGATGACGTGCTGAAACACATACGAGAGTGCACGACTTGTCAGCAGAACAAGTTCGAGCAGACACATCCTCCAGGGTTACTTCAGCCTCTACCCATTCCAGAGCAGAAATGGGAGAGCATTTCCATGGATTTCATTACAGGCCTCCCTAGGGTGCAGGGAAGGGACTGTATATTTGTAGTGGTCGACAGATTGACCAAGTTCGCACATTTCTTCGCCATACCCACAGACTACAAGGCCATACAGGTAGCAGAGTTGTTCTTCAGGGAGGTATTCCGGTTGCACGGGTTACCCAGGAAGATAGTCAGTGACAGAGATGGTCGTTTCATCAGCGCTTTTTGGCAGGAGCTTTTCAAATTGGCAGGCACAGAGTTAGCTACGAGTACCAGTTACCACCCACAGACAAATGGGCAGACAGAGATCGTTAACAAATGGGTGGAAGGGTATCTGAGGAACTATGTGGGGGGACAGCAACGCACTTGGGTGAGATGGTTACATATGGGTGAGTATTGCTACAACACCACTTATCATATGTCCATCAGGATGTCACCATTCAGGGCATTGTACGAATACGATGCACCCTCCTTTATAGATGCTGCAT
>JASDQU010170791.1:19549-33858 GCA_032191745.1 Picea mariana | reverse complement strand
AATCTCTAACATATGGAAGAGGAAAAATATATGGATATCATAGGTCATAAAGGAAGAAAAAAAGGTGTCAAAATGGAGGCCCATAAAGAATATTATGCTTCAACTATGATGAAGAGAATCATATACTCAACATTATCTTTATAACTTAACAAGGAGGTCACTAATTAAGAATAATGACTAGAGAATGAGTGAAATGGTTGCTTCACATAGTGATTAATTAACAATATATTAGTCAATGTTCCTAAGCATGGGAAAGTTTTGTGATAGTGTATGTTTTGTATCACTCAAGCTAGAGTGATAATCAAATCAATGATAGTTGGTTATAATTATCAAGATATTCTAAGTGGGATTATGCATGACTTAATGAAATTTATATAAATCTCAATATGAAAATTACTTAACAAGGAAACCAATAATAAGCTAAGGTTTTAATTGGTATTCAACGAATAGGCTATACTTTAAAAATGTGAATCCTACATGGAGCTTGGGAAGAATAACCTTGTAAGAGAAGTGTTCTTAACATTAACTAAATCACAAGTGGTAGTAAAATTTGAGTTTGGACACAATGGAGGTCTACTAAATAGGGGTATCCAATTGATATATTATTACCCTAAACATATTTCTAATCAAGTGAAGGTCCAATGGGACCAATATAGCACAAGATTTTCTACTTGGGAGGATGTAGAGACCATATGATGAGATAATCCCTCACTTTTTTTACCACAACCTAGGGACTATGTTTTCCGAAGGGTGGGTGTATGTAATGCCCCATTTTGACTTACACAACTAGAATTACTTATGTCCTAGTCATATATTCATTTGTTTATTATCTGTGGAACACTAATAACTTGACACTTCAAATTTTGAACATATGGACCTATTTTACTATAAATACTATGAATGTTTATTTTTATGTGATTAATGATGGATGTTATGTGATCTATTTCTAGCATGAAAATTTGAATTTGAAATATATTGGTACATGGATACCTAGTTAATGATATGGTTAAATGTAATTGCATGTTAATAGTGTATGGATATGCAAGAGTTTGTGTTATAAACTAACTTGCATATTTAATGGGCTATGTAATATCCAAAGAAGGATGATAATAAATGGTTGATGTTGTGAACATCAACCGAGAAACAATATGATATGAATCATTTAATGTTAAATTATGTTGGTTTAGCTGCATTGTTATGATATGTGGGAAAGTGTAAGTTTTTTAGGTAGCTTGACTGCTTGAAATTGAATATTCGATGATGAAATTCCCAACAACACAGTTCCACCGTCCGGTCCATGATAGGTTGTTGACTCTAGTTCTATCAAGAGGGGTGGAGGTATTTCCCACCATGTATCCTCTGAAACCTAGAGTCATGGGAGGAAGATGTTAGTTCACACTCCCCTAGACGTGTGATGATGACTGTCAATTTCTTGTTGGGGAAGTTTGGTCAAGGTAGTTGACACATCTACTTATAGGTTATATTTGGAGTTAGGTATTATAGTTGACGCTCTAGGATAGTCAAATAGAAGAAGGATAGGGATGGAATATGGAAGTATGTTAGAGAGGTAGGGTGTTAGTAGCAGTTGAGAGTGTGTGGGGTTTTAATATTATAGAAAAATGTCTAACTTACTCTTTGTTATTTAATATCAAATGCTTAATTGAAGTACAATCATCTAGGTAAATGTTTCATTTGTGCCAAACTGTTATAATTGAAGGATTTTGCTAATATTGTAAATGGTTGATTTATTCATTATGAAGTTAATTGCATTCCTAATTGGATTGGAAGCATACAAGAATCACATTAGATGTGTTGATTATTTTCATTAGTACATGCATGAGCTTTGTATGTGCCAACTATTAGTCCCTAAAGTTGTCCTTGACTGCTAAGGGCAATCTAGGGCACCTTAGTACCTCCATCATTGCAATGGTTTATGCTTATAGGTCTTTTTATATTTATAGGTTTTTTTGTGGGTCAAGTGGTTGAATAAGGAAACATAAGCTTCTGATTACAAATTCAAGTTTCCACCACATTCACTTAGTCAATGGTAATTACTCTGATAATCCAGGAAAATATATTTAAATAGAAGAAAAAGGAAGTTGCAAGTTTATAATCTGTCCACTTACCTATACGAATCTTAATTTCCAAATATCATTAAGAAAACAAGAAATAATTACTTGAATACAAACTTTGTAACAATTGATCAAACGATGAAAACTTCACTGGTATTCAACATAAACAAAATAAAACAAATGATTTGCAAATATTTAAATGCATTCAAGTAAAGAGATGAAATTTAACAAAAGAATGAGATAATCTAACCATCAAAATGATTTTTCTATTGAGTGTAATATGTAGCATATTCCAGATATACAATATAGATGAATATGTTCCATATCACCACTAAACGCGAACCCTCAACTCTGTCAACACATTTCCTTTTTATACATAGAGTTGGTTTCCCTAGATCCTAAAATCTAGATATAGTTTTGATTTAGCCTTGATATCTGGCTAACATATAGGGATCACATTCTATTCAATTATTACATCACAAAAAAAATCCTAGATTTTATGAAAAGACCCGATCCTACGTCTAGATTATGATTTCACAAGATATCCTTTGACCTAAAAATTTGAATATGCAGTAACTTCTCCAAGTAGATGCGCTGGAATAATTTGCTCCTCGAACATGCATATGATGGAAAAAAGTCCTTCATCTCTCAAAAGGTTTTATCATATTATCATAGAAGAGCTCCAAAACTGTCCTTATGAATCAAAATGGTTCCCTGTGTACTGACATGGTTTAAGTAGAATTTTCATTGTTGAATAGAAGTATGTCCCCTAGATCTTTCCTGCAAAATAGAATTCTGTAAAAAATATTGTTTTGTTGGAGTCTTAGAGATTTTCTTTTAGAATTCATAGAGTCTCATTTTCTTTCTATTTCAGTTTATGGACTTTAGCATGTAATATGGAATTATGTACCACAAGTTTTTGATTTTGTTGTCTCAGGTATGCAGTATTGGCCTCATAATATTCAGGTGTCAACACATCTTTATTCCCAATCACTGGTTCTTATTGCTTTTCTTGTATCACATATTCCTCTTTCTCTGCTTGTAGCACAGGTTCTTCTTGAATTTTTTCCAGTGCAGGTCTTTTTAAATCAATAAACAATTTGGTCTTTTTGGTTTTCCTTTTCTTCTTATGCACCTTTGCAATTTTTTCTCAACAATGTCTTCTGTTGCAGACTCATGAAAACTAGGTGCTCCTTTTTCCATATAAAATTCAGTCATCTCTAGCATTTCCCTTAGTGTATGGATTGTTATCCTTTATTTCTTGGTGATTCCAGGAGTCTTATCATCTGAGAGAGAATATTTAGTTGTTGGAACATCATGTTTCTTTTTCTTCAACTTTCTGGTCTTCTTATGAATTTCGTGTGTGATATCATCATCTAAAATGATCATATTATCTTTCTTAAGAGAGGGTTTAAATATAGCCTTTAAGTTAAGTATCAATTTGCTTATAGCTCTTGTTTAAGGCCTACTGGGATAGCTTACAGTCTATTTACCCTTTCCTTTTTTACCTTTACATTGTTTCACTTGTGGGGGATTCTCAATAGGTGCATCATCAGTTTCTATTTCAAGCTCAGATTTCACTTATTGCAATTTTTATGTCCTTTTCTTAGCCATTCTCCTTGTATATACCTTGTCAAAAATTGCAGGCTCATGTTTTGAAACAGAGGATTCATGCTCTAGCTTGATTTCTTCCTCTTGTTGTGATTCAAGTTTCCTTTTTCTTGATATGGTTCTTCTTTCTACAGGGAAGAGCTTCTACAATTTTGTAGATCTTCCTGAAGTATTTATTTTCTTTGTTGAAGATTTAGGTTTCTTTTGTTCTGGATCTAGTTCAACAAACCCTAAAGAGGCCAGTAACTACTTCTAGGACACTCAAACTTCTCTCAATGCATACATGACCAACATATTGATCAAACCTTGATGACACAAAATTTTATGAGCAGTTCCATGATTATTCTGCACCCACTTGGCCATTTTGGTTAAAATCTTCAGCAAATAAAAGGGCAAGCTTGTCTCTACATCTCCATTTAAATGCATAAAAATTCTCATATGGTAACGATAAGCATAATAATACCTCTGGAGTATTTTCAAAACATCATTCCATTCTTCCTTTAGCCATTTACGCTGGATCCCTTGACTCCAATCGGGGTCATGGTGTTTTGGTAATAAAAATTGCTTGTACAAGTCTGCAGATAATTCATATTTCTTCCACCATCTTTCACCCTGCACAGGTAAGTGACATGATACCCCTATCAATTGCTCTGTAACGTAGATCAATACATTCCCCACCCGAGTTTTAAAACCATCAAATTTTTGAGCGAACAACATCGACACAACCTCATCGTAACCCTAGAAATTACAACAAAAGTCGAACCAACTAGCATCAAAAAATTTATGAAAAATCTCAGGATATGCCTCCAACAATTCACCCCCTATCGGTTCCAAACAAATAACCTTGCCACTTTTCTTGGGCACCATCATGTTGACTGCGATCTCCTTGTAACACTGCAAATACTAGGGTTTCAAGAGTCAGGCTTAAGAAATCCCTGCACATACAATAGATATGGAGATGCTTTTTCGGTTTACAAAATGTTGATAGACAAGAATAAAATCCTAATTTCTAATGCTTGAAATCGTGGCCTAAAACCCAAGTTGATGTATGTACTGGTAGGTACAAACTTGTTTTCATCAAATCATTATCTTGAGTCAAATCATCATTTTTGAAAAAGAGTTATAAATGCTGCAAGATTCTCTGCATAGTCCTTTGACAACTTAACACGATCCTTAGGATCCCAAACACGTTTAAAAATCATGATGAGTTTAGGCTCTACAAGAATGGCAGAATTCTTGTAGAGACTCTATCTCTATTTTACACTTTAGAAAATTTAAATTAATCTTGAATTCTGATGAGACACTCTCAAACTATGCAAATATCAAATCATTCTTACTAGAAACAAATAAAAATGAACTCAAGAAAAACAAAAAACACCCAAAATCATAGAAGAGAAGTGTATATGGAACTTAATAGAAACAGGTGTATAGTGAGGCATGTTTTTTTGGAATTGAGAAGGTAGGAATGAGTTTTTGATAGCATAGGCTAAAAATCAAGGGTAAGAGGTTATAGTTTGTTTGAGGACTAACACCAGCTACACATACATTCTTTGTGCATGTACACTAGTATTTATGAGTGTATTGAATTAATGATGTTTTCTTATCTCATCTAGATGTATGAACCTTGCTATTATTATTCTTATATTGTGAATTACCATAACTTCAAGATGAAGTTTCTTGAAGGGTGGGTGTATGTAACACTCCAAATGGATTAAACTAACAAAAAATGATTAAATTCATTAATGTAATGAATTTAATTAAAGTAATTAAACTCATTAATGTAATTAAGTTGATTATATTAATTAATTAAATTAGATTTTATTATGATTTAATTAGTGAATTATATATTATAATTAAATAAAGGAAATCATTATTATTAGGAATGTGTGTGATTATGTACAGTTGGAAAGGACAATAGTAGGTAGAGCATTTATGGGTGAGGAGTGAAAGTTAAGGGGGGATAAGGCATGTTAGGAGAAATGATGTGAGGAGAAATCCTTTGGGAAAGGAAGGTGGTCGATGGGGGATAAGGAGGGATTTCATGTTGTGAGGGGAAGATTCTTTTGGGGAGAGTAGGAAGATAAAGTTTTAGGAGAAGGAAGAACTTGGGATCTGGAAATTTTTGTTAGGATATTTAGACACTTAGGAGTTAGTTAAGATCTACTTGGTCTAATGTGTCGTTAGGTAAAAGTGTGTTTCTTTAGTATGCATTTGTAGTTAGGAAATCCGACGGTCACGATATGTTCCCGACATAAAGTGATCTGATGGTTCATACTCTCCTCGATATTAATGGCCATTGATCCATGGATTAACACCAGATTGGTCCATGATCTCTATTTAAATAGCATGGAGGGTCATTTGTCGATGATCGATTGTGATAAACTCTCTTGTAAAATCTCTCTGTAATCTTTTTATTTTACATTAATAAACTTCTCCAAGTGGCCGCATTGGCTGGGGCCGTGGATGTTTCCTCGTAGGGGTTTTACCATGTGAAAACATCGGTGTGTTGATATTTGATCTGGTTATGTGAGTGGTTACTGAAGGTGTTTGTCCTATGTTGGAATACCTGTGTTTTCGAACATGGTATCAGAGCTTGTTTGAATACCCGCTCCTGTTGTAGATCGAGATTATGAAGTCGAGTTGTCTCATTTCCATTTTATATAATTTTTGTACATTTATAGGACGAGAGGACTATTCCATTGCGTCCAGAGCGATCGTTTAATTCAAGAACACTTTTCATTTCATTCGAAAAGGTTTCCGTTTGCCCAATATACAACCATTTCAGTCAGATCCGAAGGTATAAAGCCTGCATACGCATTTTTAAAAATTTTTGCAGAGAATTATTTTGGTTTTATTTCGGTTTTGTATTATTTATTTCTGGGTTGCTAGTCTTTTATATCTGTGTATTCTCTTTTCCCCATGCCCTGTGCGATCTTGGAAAATCATAAACATATAGGAACATGTGCATCTTCCGGATAAGATAACCGAGATCTAACCCTTATTGTCATCGAGAAGCGAATTTTTTTCTTGTGTGAAAGGAGTTTTTTTTTAGCACGCTCTCCAAGGCCGTCTTCCACAACAACAAAAACAACACCCCCAATCCTCTTCCTAAAAAATATAATATGTTTTGCTAGACCATTTGGTTAAAAGTTGCCTTATTAAGTAAGAGGTCTTGAGTTCAAGTCTCTCTTTTGTTACTTTTTTTGAAAAAGTTCATGCTCAAATTGTAAAGTGTATTTCACTTCAAGTATAAAAGTGAATCACTATAAGTAGCTTTAATATTTTATTTTAGAGTTATTTATTTCGCATGCATCTTTTCTTTTTATAAAGTAACTTCATTGTAAAAGTGATCCCCACTTCTCTTTATAAAAGTGGGTCACTTCATAAAACAACTTACACTATTATGTGGTCCTTTGGTTATCGTTTATGCATTTTTTTAAAATGACATAACTCTCACATCCGAAGTCCATTTTTAGTGTCATTTTTTTAAAAACCGCATAACTTTCTGAGATCTTTCCATCCAGATCACAGTTTTAGTTTTTAAATCCATATTATATGCATATTTAATATGGCTTCTACAAGTAATCTCTTGCTTACCAACAACAACTACTTCCAATGGAAATCTCATATAGAAGATTTATTAAGAAGTAAAGGCCTGTACCAAATTACCTTGGGAAAGGAAAAAGCACCCAATGATGATGATAAGAAATTCAAATGGGCTAATAGAAGTGATGAAGCACGTGGAATAATCAGAATGTCCATCTCTCCTGATTTAAGGTTTCACCTTAAAGAAATTGATGACCCCAATGAAGCTTGGGAAAAGATTGAACCTGTGTTTGGTAAACTCAATATTATTCGAGCAAAACAGTTAGAAAATAAAGTACTGACCTTAAGTCCAAGTGATTTTTCTTGCCTTGGAGACTATCTATCTAAGTTTAAACCACTTAGAATTTTATGTGAGGAATGTGATATAGACATGGAGGAAGAGTGTTGCATCTATCTTATTCTTTCTAATCTAGGTAGTGCATATTCTATGTTTGTATCTACCTTTTATGCCATGAGATATGCTCTAGGGAAATCTTATCAAAAACCCACTCTTGTTTCCTTTTTTGTTGTTTTAATTAGAGAGGAAGATAAGCTTATACAACTTGGAGTGATCAACACTGCATGTACCTCCAACAAAGCCTTAGTTGCCCAGCATAAAGATAAAACCAAGTATCCCAAGAAGCAACATCCTCGCTACAACAACAAGCAACATAAGGGTCCCAAACCCGCTCAGAAAGCTTCAATGCCTAATGGTGACAAAGGAGCAAAATATAAAAATAAGAAGACTCACATACATTGCAACTTTTGTGATAAATATGGTCATGAGGAGTCCAAATGTTTCAAGAAGATGGCAGCTTTAGAAGATGCGCTGAAGAAGCACAACATCAATATTGATTCTACTTCTTATTCTTCTTCTCATGGACATGCACTCTCCGCTTTTGGTTTCTCCTTCAATACAACTTCTACTTCTTATTCTTCTAATCAGTGGCTTATTGATTATGGATCATCTTGTCATATGGCTAAGGATAGAGACATATTTTCTTCTCTAAATGAATGTAACACCAAGAAAATATTTGTTGGTGATGACAGATCTCTTAGTGTTGTAGGATCTGGAACAATTCAAGTAGATAATGGTCATTTCAATGATGTATTATGTGTCCCAAGTCTTTCTTGTAACATTCTATCAATATATCAAATCACGGATTCAGGTGAAGGTAAAACCATAGAGTTTTCACCTCACCAAGTTGTAATCAAGGATCTAAAATATCCTAAGCATGTTCTTGCAACTGNTACTAGGTTGTACAAGTTTGACAACTTTGGGTCATCATCCTTTTCATCATTTTTTGTTGCTCATAGCGATGACTTGAGAAAACTTTGGCATGAGCTGTTTGGTCACCTAAACTATCGCTCATTGCAACAACTATGTAATCAACATATGGTGACTTTTCTTCCTCCTGTTTCATGTAGAGATGGTGTTTGTGCCGGTTGTGTTCTTGCAAAACATCATCGAGACAGTTTTGACAAACATCTCCCTTGGCATGCCTTGAGCCCTTTGCATCTTGTTCACAGTGATTTGTATGGTCCACTTTCTTCTCCTTATTTTTCTGGGTGCAAGTATTTCTTAACTTTCATTGATGATTTTTCCAGACAAACTTGGTTTTACTTCTTAAAACTTAAGAGCGAAGTTTTTGACAAGTTTTTGGCCTATAAGGCCCTTGTAGAAAAGAAATCTGGACATCAAATTCAAAAGTTAAGAACATATAATGGAGGCGAATATGTGAACAATAATTTTACAAGTTACTACATTACAAAGGGAATCCAAATGCAACACACTGTTCCATATACACCACAACAAAATGGTGTTGCTGAGAGAAAGAACCGTACATTAAAAGAAATGGCTAATCGTATGATCCAATCTAAGGGATTAAGTCTAAAGTATTGGGCAGAAGCAATCAAATGTGAAAATTACATAGTCAATTGCACTCCCACAAAGGCTCTTAAAAATATAACACTTGAAGAAGCTTGGACTAAAATTAAACCAGATGTAAGTCACTTCTGTGTATTTGTCAGTATAGCATGGGCTCACATTCCTGATGAGAAAAGGAAAACATTGCAACCTAAAAGTGAGAAGTGTATATTTGTTGGTTATTCTGAAGATGTTAAAGGTTATATAATTCTTCAACCACATTGTAATGAAATTATTATTAGAAAATATGTTAAATTTGATGAAAATCTCTTGGCCTGCGAGTCTAATTCGATGATTGTGCCTTCTTCGGCCTGCGAGCCATCTTGGACGTTTGTGCCTTTTTCTGTTCCTATTCTGGTTTCTTCTTCAGATGATGACATTGAGGATGTGAATCCACGTCTGCCTTCTCACCTTCCTCCAGATGAGTCCTTTGAACCTGACCCAACACCAGTTCCACCGCTTCCTAGATGGCTCTATTCAACACGAGAAGCAACTGGTGGTCTTGTCGGTGATCCTTCAGATCAACGTCGAACACATTCACAGTTCCATCGAGACTCTTCCCTTTTGGATCAAGTTTCAGAGACTCATTATCTAGAGACATTTGTAAAAGCTTCAGGTCATCCATATTGGGATACAACAATGAATGAAGAGTATCAGTCTTTAATGGAAAACGATACTTGGGATCTTGTACGTCTTCCAAAAGGAAGAAAACTTTTTAGATGTAAATGGGTCTACAGAACTAAGTATGCATTAGATGGAAGTGTTGAAAGACACAAGGCTCAGTTAGTTGCCAAAGGATTTTCCCAAGTTGAAGGAATTGACTATAATTAAACCTTTTCCCCTATAGCCAAAATGAATTTCATTCGCCTTGTTCTTTCCCTTGCTGCCTCACATAAATGGGAGGTCCATCAGATGGATGTTAAATTCGCCTTCTTGCATGGAGATTTGCGAGAATAAATATACATGAAACAACCTCCTGGCTATGTCCAGAATGACTCTAGCCTTGTTTGTCACCTTAAGAAATCTCTCTATGGTCTTAAGCAAGCTCCCCGAGCTTGGTATGCCAAAATGGAGAACTTTCTTATTGACACCAGATTCTCTGGATGCCATTCTGATCCTAATGTCTATACCAAGAAAGTAGGAAGACATCTCATAATCCTTTTCCTTTATGTTGATGACCTTATCCTTACTAGTAGTGACTCAAAACTTTCAAACCATGTGAAAATCGGCCTTAAGAAGAAATTTGAAATGACAGACTTAAGATTTTTGCACTATTTCCTTGGCCTCCAAGTTTTGTAAACCAATGAAGGAATTTTTCTTTCCCAGTCTAAGTATGCTTGTGACCTTCTTCATCGCTTTCACATGCATGATTGTAAACCAACCCCTTCTCCCTTCCAGTCTAGAGTCAAGCTTACTGCCACCTATACTTCTCCTGAAGTTGATGCCACCCTGTACCATCAGTTAGTTGGTAACCTCTTATACTTGACTCATACCCATCCTGATCTTTCCTTTGTTATTGGTATTGTATATGAAAACACCCCATGAAATCCATTGGAAATTAGCTAAAAGGATACTTTGCTATGTCCGTGGTATAGTTCATTTCAGGATACATTACAGTTCAGGGGGGACTCCTTTATTGGTTGGTTTCACCAATTCAGATTGGGTCGGAGATCCTGATGATCGGAAGTCTACTGCAGGTTATGTTTTCAGCCTTGGTTCAGGACTTATCACTTGGGCCCGTAAGAAACAACAGGCTATTGCAATTTCTTGAGTAGAAGTAGAGTACTGAGCAACAATAAATGCAAGTGAGGAAGCCTTGTGGCTTCAACAAATCCTTTTAGAGTTTGGATTCAAGTAGCAACATCCGACCAACCTTTGGTGCGACAATCAGAGTGCCATCAAGCTCGCCAAAGACCCAGTTCAACATCAACGCATCAAGCACATTGAGATACACATGCACTTCATCAGAAAGCTCATTCATGATCAAGTTATTGAAGTGCTGTTTTTCCCTACAGAAGATCAAGTTGCAGAAATTTTCACAAAGTCTGTTACAGAAGCGAAGTTTTCCAAACTTCGATCTATGTTAGAAGTTCAGGAAGTTTTCATTAAGGGGGGATAGGCTCTAATGCCTCCTTCCTTCTCCTATTGTGTCAACATTGTAAATCCTTCAATCCTATCCCAAGTTGTTCTTAAGGGGGGATGTTAGGATATTTATACACTTAGGAGTTAGTTAATATCTACTTGGTCTAATGTGTCGTTAGGTAAAAGTGTGTTTCTTAGAGTGTTTCTTTAGTATGCATTAGTATGAATTTTTAGTTAGGAAATCCGACGGTCACGATATGTTTCCAACATAAAGTGATCCGACGGTTCATACTCTCCTCGATCTTAACAACCATTGATCTGTGGCTTAACACCTGATTGGTGCATGATCTCTATTTAAAGAGCATGGAGGGTCATTTTTCGATGATTGATTGTGAGAAACTCTCTTGTAAAATATCTATGCAATCTTTTTCTTTTGCATTAATAAACTGCTCCAAGTGGCCGCATTGGCTGGGGCCGTGGATGTTTCCCTGTAGGGGTTTTACCACGTGAAAACATCAGTGTGTCGATCTTTGATCTGGTTATGTGAGTGGTTACTGAAGGTGTTTGTCCTTTGTTGGAATACCTGTGTTGTCGAACAATTTTGGAATTCTATGAGGTTGGACTTTGTGGCTAGGAATTTTTGGCTTGGGGGATAGGAAGCCACAAGGATTTCCCAGAGATAGGGAGCTCGAGAGGTTGTTCCTAGATGGATGGGAGGAAAGACATTTAGTTCAAGCAGTAAAATAATAAAAGAAAGTAGATAATACAACCTATCGATTCAAAGGACTAAATCAGATACAGTTTCTAGGTATTATCCATCCTTATCTTTAATTTATGTTGTGACTAATTACTTGAATTATGTTGTAAATTTATTACCGAAATTTTATGTTGTAATTGATATTTAACAAGTTATTAAATATTGAAATTTTCACATAGCATAATGAAATTCGTAGATTTAGAATATAAGTAGCAGATGAAAGCATAAAACATTTCATTTCATTTTATTTAATGTCCAACTTATTACATAAATTTGCTGATCACCGGAGAACCTAGAATGGTTTTCACATTATTCAATTTTTTAAAAATCATAAAGGGGTTGACACAAGTCATTTTATTGACGCATATCAACCTTAAACCTCTAGCAATGAATTTCTCTATGAAAAACAAGACAAATTGAGTCATTTGGGTTCGAAAGTTGCAACCTTGAGATATAAAGTCTCTGATATAGAGGAGCATGTAGATGAGGACACAATTGAATCATGGAGACCAATGTAGTGCATGTTCCAAGAGGATCCAACTCTTGACCAATTGATATTTTGTGTATATATAGACAAAGGGGTAGCTTGAACCACTACTTTCAAAGTAATCGACATTAGTGATTCTCCATCCACTTGAGGGGAGAAAATTATTTGTTATCCCCATACTTTGTTTATTTCTCCAAGTAACAACATGTGACTCAATCAATTTCATTTTTTCACTATCCATCATCTCGGTTGAGGTCATCAAATTATTTTCCTTACATAACCTATGCTTGATTCCTCAAAAAAAGGAAGGACAACCCATAGCCTAGGAAAGATAGCAGTTGTATTAATTATCCTTTATATCTTACATTTATCTCTCCCACACATTTAAAAATGTAGCTTAGGATTGTTTTCTAATGAATTGTATGATAGATCCATCCATAAGCATTGGAATCCAACCATTATCCAAGTTAGAGTATCTAAATCGATCATAGTCATGAAGGGGGTTGTCTAATCATCTAAGAAACTGAGATAAGGGATGTTTTTTTGTAGTGGACATTGAAATCCAACCATTTCCTGACTGAAAATATATGAATCGATCCTATTCATGAAGAGGATTGACTTGATCACATAAGAAATCAAGATAAGGCATGGTTTGTTGAAGTGGATGTATCCCTCATAGCTCATGAGAATTTAACTTTGACCTCCTTTTAACTCATGTTGGGAAACATTCCATTAAATATATTATTTTGTTATGGATTTTTATGGTAGGACCTACCTACCTAATGGCATCCCAAGAATGGTCCAATTGCTTGTTGCCACAAACCTACAATTTTCCCAATTTTTTCTTTGCAAAATTGAGTTTCTTCCAAGTTTGTTTCAACGCTTGAGGTTGTGTGGCATTGACTTGCCTCAATCGCAGTGGATTGGCCAAACTATTCCTACTAAAATCAAACTATGCCTCTTCACTTAAGGTCTTCCCATAACTTCACATCAAGCTATGATCTTTCAAATGAAACTAATTCCTACTCGACCAAGTTCATTAAATAGTAGGCACACATACAACTGTGGCCTTTTAAACACCTCAACAATACTTATACTTATCCAATTATTGATTAACTAGCCAATTCAATACATTGTAAAGAACATAACATTCATCCAAGTAAAGAGACAACAACACACATGTATAAGTAGCATCCAAGGTGGATGCCTTAACTTTATTACTTGAAGAAAGTTAAAAATATACAACAAGGGAGTTGTATCCTTATATTTGCAATTCTATTATAGTTGTACAATGAGTCTAATGAAATATTGTCTTCTTCCCATTGCCCAATAAACTTGCATAATCCAACCTGTAAAGAAACTACAAGCCTGCCTCCTGTAGGTCATGTCTTCTTCTTCTTCTCACCGAGCTAGTGCAATTTTCCCTACAATGCCAACCTTGAAATTAATACAATTGTAAATCTCCTTTACAATCTTGGTGAATGATGATGAATGAATGATTGATGCCTTAGAACCTTTTAGGTGTCCACTATTTATACAAAACTTGTCTTTCACTTGCAATCCCCTCCAAGCCTAAGTAGACCCATGTTCCCATGTCAACAATTTTGACTGTACTCAATGGTGTCATTTCCTCCATCATGACTGGTTCGACTGTTGTCCAATGTCCAATCATGCTACACCCAACAAGTGCACCCAAGTGCACTAAAAAATGGTGCACCTAAAAAGTGTGTCCAATGGATGTGTGCCTAGTGGATGTGCACCCAACAAGTGTGTGCCACAATTGTGCTC
>JASDQU010170790.1:5046-20631 GCA_032191745.1 Picea mariana | reverse complement strand
GAGAGAGAGAGAGAGAGAGAGAGAGAGAGAGAGAGATGGAAACTAGTCTATGGGATTGCATGCTAGTGACATCAATTCTTGTATTCTTGGATATCTAGAGGGGCTTTATCAAAATCATATGAAAGAGGCTATGAAGTTTAATGAAAGTCATCACAAGAGAAAATACAAAGCTTACAATCTTTTCTTTGAAAGGATAGATGAGGCTTCAATGTTTGAAGAAAAGGTTTCTTGCTATGGGAGGTTTAAAAACTTAGGATATAATATTGTTTAAAGTGTGCAAATTAATTTTTTGATTTTAAATAAACACTCTAAATAGAAATTGTTTTATAAATAAACTATTTAATCTAAATTAAAAATAATAAAAATTAAATAAATAAATATAAATAATACAATTTCCTAGTTCAGATTTTACAATTTCACTTAGGAAAAGGGAAAACACAATGATAGAGTCCATAAGGACTTTATGTCATTCGCACAGAGTCCATAGTAAGGATAGAAATTTCTTCAATGTTTCTCTTGAGACTATCTTAGCTACAGGGCTCGATTAACAACCAATTGGATCTTTATCTTAATCGTTATCTTCTATCTTCTATCTATGTAGGTTTGGATAGAAGTTCAAAAGTAGTGTTATTTAAAGAATCTCATGGATAGATTACTAAATGGATGTTAATATACAAATTATCTAAATTTGGTTCTTGGTCCATCAGAGAAAAAACATGGTGTTTGCATCCTACTTCAAATGAAATTACAATTGTATGAAAGTATCTCTCTCTAGTATGAAATCATATGGTTATATTTTCCAACTAGTCAAGGATGTTAGAATCAAAATGGTCTCAAAAATTTTGRCCTCAATAASGATAAGACGCAGACCAAATTTTTATTTTTATTTTTAATCCATCAAGATAATCGAGCAATGCCAAAACCATCAGTTTTGGAATTGATTAGTAGTTCCTCATATGAATTTAGTAAGACACCAATTAGAATCAACGTCAATCGAAACAACAAACCTCAATTTTAAAAGGAGAATAAAATTTCATTCTGTTCGAATGACACATAGTCCATATGGACTGTGTGCCATCTTCTTCGATTAGATTTTATATAAATTGCTAACTCTATTTTTTCCTAAAATGGAATTTAACTTTGGTTATGGTTCCAACGAAAAAACAAAGGYTCATGGAGTGTGTTAATTATGTTCAAATACATTTTTTTTCTTTGTACTGTTATTTCAAAGTGTTTTTTTTTCTCGTTGGTGGTTGAAAAGTGTTAAGAGTATAATAATTGAATTTAAACACTATATGTGTTTTTTAAAAAGTATCATGCATAATTCGAGTGGAAAAAAAGTTTAAGTTGGCACATATTGAGAATGAATCAAATATATTCGGAGAAATTACATATGGACCATTCATCGCACAGACTCTGTATGGATGGCACAAAGTCAAATTTCCATAAATTAAAACTAGAAACCATAAATCTCTATAAATTTCTATAAATCTTTATAAATTAACTAGATTTTCCGCCAATGCCCTATGCCAACATTTCCACCAACGTTAATGACAAAAACTCTGCCAACGATCACTTGGAATGTTGGTAAAGTATCGGTGGAATGAAAGGAAGATCATATATAATGTATGTTTTTAGTCGAAAGATATTTCTATCGAAAAACTTTTTCAGCCGAACTATCTACTGCCGGCTAAAAAAAACCGGCTACCATTTTTGTTACCCGAAAGTTGAGGATGTCGTTCGTGCGGTGTTCGAATTGAAGTGCAATGTTTCGGCCGAAAAGTGTACGTTAAAAAGTGATTCTAACAATTTTTCCGCCCCCATTCTCACGAAAGTGTTACTCACCTTCATGGTGTTACCCTGTTTCCCTTATTTTTTCTATGAGGCATCCATGTTCTTCACTTTCCTTTGACCATTCACCAATGTGAAACTTGTGGTGGACTTTTTAATCAACTTTATCCATGCACAATTGGTTTCCTCAAATAATCCAAAATCTTATAATGGTCTACGATAACTATCTTCATAATTCCAAAGCACCAATCCCTATCATAATTTTAAAGAACCAATTCCCTCTCAATTTTTACTCAACTCTATCTCCCATTTCTCTAAAAGGCATATTGCCTTTCTCATTATGAAGTTGCCTTGATCTATTTAGGTTTTGCATTAAATTCAACTTTTGTTGCATTCAATATTAGAGAAGGGTTGCATGTGAATTATTATTCCCTCCTATAACATGGATACATTCAAAACCATGGAGGGGATGCAAGTGTCTTATAAAAAGGCAATCAAAATATGTAAGTTTTTTTTTGTCAATATATTTGTAAACAATTTTTTAATTCTTGGAGTTTAGGGTCATTTGTTCAATCAACTTAGTATATTGTACTTCATAGATTATCATGATATTTTCTTGGAGATAAATAATGACAATTGTGTTGATTTATATTATAAGTTTTCTTTAAGATTTTTTTTCTTTAAACTTATAAATGAATCAAATAAAAATGTGATCTCTTCCATGGAGGAGGAAATACTTTATCTCAACCAAATATGCAATAAATGGGGGAAGCAATGGAGACATGGACAAGCTTTCACTGATAATATAAAATTTCTAAGCTCCATTGGCAATAATGACAAGACTTCTCTAGGCCCCAACAAAAGTGATGAATAGAGTCGAAGGACAACTACCCAATACCTTAGATTAATGTAAGAATTTTTGTTTGGAATGAAAAGTCATAGAGTATCCACAATAGGGAAACTCAACAATTAAGAAATGGTATTACATAATTTGAAATTGTTTGTAGCAATCCCAACAAATTGTGTCTTGATAGATAATGACTATAGTCGAACTATAACTTATGTAATACACCAGGGGAATTTCCCTATTAATGAGTATTCCATCATGCTTACTCATTCTATTGATGTTTTTGAAGGAATACTTCCATCATAATGTTATCTCATTAATATGGTTGCATGCTGATAAGGGGAAGAAGTCTATGGAGACAAAAATATTGCATTAGAGGGTAGTAGTACAGGTCCATGATGTGCACAATCCACCAACTCTCACATTGGTCCTCAACTTCCACAAGTGATATATTAGTTCAACGCCCATATTTAATCATGAAGTGGAAGCAATACTTATTAATGTTGCTTGTTGTTAGGTTAATCCTCTGTCCATATGACATGACGTCGATGATTTTATAGTTTTCTAATTGAAGAGCTCTATATTGTTTTCTAATGTAAATTTGTTGCACATTCAATTTTAAATTAAAACATATGGCCTATCTACAAATTTTATAAATAAATCATATCAGTCAATTTAAAATATAACATTTTAGTCATTCATTTATTTGTGGCCTTGAATGTTAAAAGTACTTGTTTAGAGTAACATGTCTTGGCTAGGTATGCTCCTTATTGAGCTTCTTCATTGTTCCTCATCTCATTGTACCGGTGTTTCCTATTTATTTTCTTCTTCTTTGTCATTCTTTTAGGTTTCTTTTCTGTTGGGACATGTTTTCACCTTCCCCTTGTCGTCTTTACATATTGTATTCCTTGCACTACCATGACCAACTTTTTCCTTTAGTGGATATTGATATCTCAATTAAAATTAAAATCAAATTGAACTTTAATATTTAAACCTCAAAACATATTAATATTCACTTTTAAACTAACCCTTGCTTCTTAACATAAAGATGTTGCTACTCTCTAACTAGTGAATGTACCTTTCCATGGTTCTTTTTCCTGTATTATGTGATTTATTTTGCTTAGTTGTCACGTCCCCTTTATTTCTTATATACTTCCTTCAATTTATTTAAATAAACATAGGTTGACTCATTACTATTATTCAAGAAAAACTATGCCACTTGAAATGATCCACTGGTGGTCCATAAAGGAGTAGAATTTGGCTCCTACCAAATTCCTGCCCCCTTGGACCATTAACCCATTACCTTATATTCAAGAAAAATGATCTCTTAACCAATTAAAACACATTTTTATTTCACTTTATCTTTTTATAATTTTAACATATTTTACTAATAAATAAAATTTATGAAATAATTCCATATTTATTTATATTTAGATAATATAAATTGTTTTATTTTTTTGCTAAATTGTATTCCCTCTTACAATGTTTAACTATCCAAATTACCAAATGTATTAGTTTGGTTTCCTATTGAAATAAAAGTAGATTTACAACTACAAAGAAAATTGGTTTTACTATTCATACAAAGTTTTAAAACAAATCACCCTTGAAATATCAAGCATGGTACAATATATTGATAGTGAATTAAACACTTCATAGTTCAAAACTCTATATTCAATTCAACACTCTTTAACAAAAAAAAATTAGAGAATAAGAGTTATAAGTCCAACTATATTAAAGAAGGGTTTGTGTACCTTCTTCATTTTAAAAATGAATTTATGATCTTCCTTTGTGTTTTTGGTTCGGAACTAAATCTTCTACTTTAAATCTAACATTATGGTTTGGTTTTGATTAAGTATAGGCATAATAAGTTGATTCGATATTTGGCTTGAGAATGTTAATTATAATTGGATTTTTTATATTTTTATTTAATAATATTTTTTATATTTTTATTTAATAATATTTGTTAGAATAATATAATGTGTATGAATTTGATAATTAAGAATATGTGTTTTTTATAGTCATAAATTTAAATCTAAGAAGAATAATTTACATAAGTAAATTAAATAATCAAATTGTTACAAACAATCCTTCCTTTATCACACACAAACAAGGGAGTTTTGCAAGAAACATCTCTTATCTCACAAATACAAAAATTTCATACATTAATTTAACATCCCACTAAGATGTAAACTTTTCATTTTAATTATAAAAATGATAATAATAATTTTATGTTAAATCTTAGTATCAATCCATCTTAGATGCCTAAATTTCTGTCCATGGAAATAGAAATTTAGTAATACTTTTCACAACTGCTAATATTCACACACACATTGAATATTCTCTTCCCTAATATTCCCTTCCTTATTCACTTCCCTATTCCCTTCCCTAAACTGTAGACTATCTCCTTATTGAACTTCATATCAAGGTTTAAATTTTACTCATTTCTTTCAAGTCGCTCGATACATATATCTTGGCATTTTTCGGTGGGGTTCGTACAGAGGTCGGAGATCTAAACGTGAGCGTTCATCTTCAATATTCTGTCCTGTAAGTGGATGCCTATTTTCACAGGCACTCTTTTAATCTGAATAGATATGGTCGATAAGACTTGTATTCCGTAATTTCTACTGAACAAGGAAATAAAATATATATCATAGGCTGTAGAAATTCCATACCCAACAATTAAACCAAAATCTTTAATAGTTCGAACAGATCTTTGTTAGTCAGAGTGGATTTTAATGGGAAGAGACAAACTTGTAATGTATTTACAAAGCATATTTTTTATACAAAGATGTGTTTATCATTCCAGGACTGTTGCAGGGCACATGACGTCATGTGATGTTTCTTTTATATATTTGTTTTCCTCTTACAAAATTGTGTTACGCCTTCGAATCTACATTTTGTTTTTTCCTATCTTATGAAGGTTACTACTATATAATCTTTTGACCTCTACCTGTTCTCTTCAATTCTGCATATTCTCTTCTATACCTTTTTATGTATATATTTACATGTATGCATGTATAATCTTTTGACCTTTATACCCTTTATCTTCAATTCTACATTTATTTTCTATACCTATTCTCTTTACATATTTACATATATGAATATATAACCTGTGACATTTATACTTATTCTGGTCACTTCTAAAGTAGACAGTGACCCATTTTTAAGAAAATTGCATAGCTTAACTTAATTTAAGTGCCAGTGAAAAATAGATTTTCAATAAGTAAAAACAAAAAGAGTTAATTGGCAGTGAAGATATCATTAAGAGTTACGGGAAGTTCATACAATCCTATATTAAAGGGTAAAAAGTATGAAGATAACCTCTTACAACCATGGGTTCAATCGGACGATTACCAATATTTGTAGTCACGTGTATTCCTTTGCATAACAAAGCGCTTTTATGTGGAAAACCACCAAAATGAAAGTCTATTGCTAGATATAGTCCATATAGTTCACAGGGAAGTGATATAGTGCCTATCTGGACCGACGCATTTTTCTAACACGCTACCCATCCTACCTATTTGTTTGATTTTTACAGGGCTGTGATGCATCCATATTGTTGGATTCTGAAGGACCCATTTCATCAGAGCTGCTTTCAGAAAAAACCTTCGGAATCCAAAAACTCAATGTGATCGACAGAATAAAGTCTGTAGTTGAAGCATCATGCCCAGGCACAGTCTCATGCGTGGACATTATTGCATTAGCAGCTCGCGACGCGGTTCGTTTATCTGGAGGGCCAACCATTATGATTCCTCTGTGAAGAAGGGATTCAATCACAGCCAACAATGTATTAGCCGATCAATTTCTCCCCTCGAAGCCATCAGCGTAGACCTTATGCTCAATCTCTTCGTTGCTAAGGGAATGAATTTAGAAGAAGCTATGGCAATGCTTGGTAAGACCAAAATATTCATCACATAGATATAAATATATGACACAACGTAGGCCTATCTTAGGCCATGGCAATGCTTGGTAAGACCAAAATCTTCATCACATAGATATAAATATATGACACAACGTAGGCCTATCTTAGGCCAGCACGGAATAGCCAGCGGCACCACAGCTTTCCTCCGGCAATGAGTTTAAGAATCGAACCCAATACCTGTGCCTCAAGGAAAACAATCTGATGGGAATCAAACACAAGTTTCCTCAGACTCAAACCCGAGATCTGTGCTTCAACAAATCCACTGGAATGCAAATCAATGCAGTATGCACAACCAGCAAAACCTTGTTATTATCACATATATATCTAATGAAAAAAATGTTGAGGTATTCTCTGCTTGTTGGCTGCTAGCTTTTGGCTTCTAGTTTCTCATTATCTAAACTCAATCTCAGTCTCGGTCTCGAACTCAACTCATCAATTGCAAAAATTATAAACCCGATTGCAGATTTCTAGATTTCTATGTGACGGGCTTCTTTTTAGCAGGGTTCTTTGTTTCCTGGAGCATCATTGCTCAAGTTTGAATCGCACAAACCGAAAACTTTTGTTTCTCGGCCCTATGGGTGCATGCCTCTTCACGGATCACACTATCTCCACTTGGCCCTCCTCCTCCGCGCCCTATGGGTGCATGCCTCTTCACGGATCACACTATCTCCACTTGGCCCTCCTCCTCCTCTCGGCGAGCTTCCATTGCCATGCCTAAATTACAAAATAGGGATCGGAGGAGCTTCCATTGCCCTACCTAAATTACAACATTAAATATCAACTGAAAGTCCCCTCGATCATCTCACTTTACCTCATGTCTCTAGGGTTAACGACGATGAATTGGAGGGTCCAGAATTAGAGATTGGCGGGAATCGGAAAATGAGTTGATTGAAGCATGCATGCGGATGGGAGCATGGATGCGTGAAGGTAGCGGATGGGAGCATTGGTGCCCATGGGTATGGAAGTGCACGAGCGCGATTTCATGGTGATCCAGTCTGGAGAGTCTTAATGACTCTACAATAGGCTGGATATTGCTCGCCCAAAGTTTTTCGGACATTGACGGGAGTGAAGAACACGTGATATGCAGTGGACAAAGTTTTCCGAACACTTCCGAAATATCATAGATAGATTGCAGGGAGGAGAGAGGAGGGGAATAAATGCCAGAGTGAGATAGCTCTKCCTAGCTAACGATTGAGGGGAAGAAATAAATAAAAAAGACGGGAGGGAGAAAAAAACAAAACAAGGTATCAGGGTCAATCAAGATTAAGATTTGTTTCATTCGGGTAGGTTTAATTTGTTTCATTCAAGTAGGTTGAAAGGGATGTATCCAACTAAGTAGGAATTAAGTGCAGTGTCTGCCAGTGGGTTGACTCTCCCAGAGCCCAAAACTTTGATCGGAGTGAAGAACACGTGATCTAGAATGGAAAATATTCTACCCCAGGCCACAAAGTTTTCCAATATATTGACATTGAGCGGAGTGAAGAATACTTCTACTCGGAGAGCCATTTAATGTGTGGTGACATACTACTTTGAAAATTTTATTCCCCTACACCCTATGTTTTTATTATGTGTCTTTCAAAGGTGGAAAAAAAATAAAAAAATACATAGAAATATTCTACTGCACCAAATAGGATTATTAACATTATTAAAGTTTTAATGAAATATTTCAATGCAACAAATAGTATTAATGTTTTAGGAAACAATATTAGTAATGTGGACACATAAAGATATCTTCAAATAATTAATACCATATTTTTATGTCAATGAATAATTGTATCAATAAAGTTTACACAAAGCTTTATTATTAATTCATTAATAAATTTATATTAATATTAATTTCTGATTAATTAAAATAAACACATATTCTTAACCATTAAACATATCAAGGTGTGTATTAACTTATAGTAATATAATATATGTTTTATTTATATGAACCAAGTTTATACAAAACTTTAAAAATATAAATATAAATATTATAGCACAATTTTCCAACATTTATATAACAATTATATTAATATAATACAATATAATTATTGTATTAAATATTATATTGTTACAACACTTATAAATTTTCATATGAAAATTGAATTATTATATTAATATATTACATCAATATATTATATTAATAATAATATGATAAATGATATTAGCATATTATATTATAAATGGCTTAATGATATTATTAATAGGTATGTTACATTGGGGAGTTTATCAAAGGTGATGTTACATTGCAACCTTCATCAAAGGTTGTCTCTTATTGCAACATTTGTGCTGGGTTCTATTGGATTACGACGTTTGAACATGGTTATGCGACATTGTGGCATTCATCTCAACTAACTTCATGTCAAATTGATGTGTTTATTAATAGTTATTTCACATTGCATCGTTCATCTTGCCACGCTAATGTCTATGTCACATTGCGACATTCATCAAATGCCATGTCACATTGTGATGTTCATTAATGGTTTTGTCTCATTCTGAGGTTCATGAAATGTGATGCCACATTRTGAAATTTATTAAGAGTTTTGTAGCATTGCATCGTTCATCAATGGTTTTSTAGGGTTGTGAMWTTCTTCACACACACACACACACACATTCCATTGAATAACTTGTTAAAGAAGAAGGATTTGTGATAAACTTAAACTAAATGACCAAAACCTAAAATTGATGTAACAAGGGGTTAAGATAGTTTTTAAACACAATGAGGCGGCAAGATGTTACATTGGAATACTAAAACTAATTTTAAAATAATTTGAAGTTAAACATATCATACTAAAATCCCAATTTTGAAATCGGTCCAACAATAATCAGTGTATAATATAAAGAAATAATCACTACATAGTATAAAGAACTAAAATTATACACATTCATAAAATGTTAAGAAAAATTGTAAGCAGTCTCCTTTGGTTTCCCTTTACTTCGTTCCTCTTAAATAATGATATGAATCATGATAATGGTACTTGTATGGTTGGAAAGGATATGTTTCCCCTGCAAAGATGAACGATAGTTTCAAATTAACAAAACTATTACAAGATAACAATGAAAAGATTAACAAAACTATTACAAGCTAACAATGAAAAGCTCCAAGAGTTTGCTACAATTTTATCAATCACAGTTGTTTCATATACAAAAATTCACCCACATCATAAAACATTATCCACGTTATAAAAAAGCATCCAAGTTTTAAATTTAGAGTAGAAAGTACGCATTAAATGGGAAACCCAAAATGAAATGAGATATTATTTTTCATTATTTTCCATATTATCTAGAGGAAGGATTTCTAGTTGATTATAACATGTTTAGGTGCAACAAATCAAACTAATCAAAATCAATCTCATTTTTTCGTGCGGTCCATATCAAATGTTGGTGAGCTAGCGATTTGACCATTATCATTGATTCTTCTCCAAATTTTTGTTGTTCAAATTTTTTTGTGCAACCTTTGTAATAGAGTTGAACAAATTTTTYWTTCTTSAACTTCTTATGGAGCTCCCTCGATTGGGAGTGTTGGGTGGGGATGCCACAAAATCCATGAAACTATAAAAGGGCATAACCACCATTTTAGCCTCTAAATTCCATTAGCATTATTCTTCGGTATTAACCTAATAATATGCAGGTGTGAAATGTTATTTCCTCCTAGTAGTATAAAAAGAGGAACTATTGGGTGGTGTCACTAAATTATTAGTCCTCGACACATAAATCAGGCGCTAAGTTAGAATAATTTAGACTATCCACTTCTGATAATAATTTCCATATAGGTATTTTGTACTCCCAATTCCACCAAAAGACTGGTTCAAATCTGATTTCAACTTCACTCTATTTGCGAGAAATATCATATATGAATGTTGTGGTGAGAATGCCAAGTTACAAAAAACAAAATTAGAAGAGAAGCACATGATGAAAAGGGTTGATTTTTTTTCTTGAAAACTTCCTAAATACCCACACCATTACAAAATGGTTGTTATTTACTCTAATATAATGCATGGGCTCAAATCGAGATTCTGATTTTCTTGATAAATCTATGAGCTTGGTAGAAGGCCACTGCTCGACGTTAGGTGTAGGAGAACTGGAATGTTAAAATGCAAAAGACTGTAAATTTTTTTTGGGACAAACTAAATAAGAATCATCCATACAATCTTCCATATGATTTACTCAATTAAAACATCTTCCATATGATTTACTCAATTTGAAGATGATTATACAGTGCTAAATGCAGTCATTATTTCTTACCTTACTCTTGTGGATGTAGATAATCATCTTTCAATAGAGTTTCATATTCATATAAAGAGGAGATATTTAATACATATGAAATCTAACTGGAATTGAAACATGATGTCTATGTCCACCACTACATCCAACATAAAAATTCATTTCTCTTCGATGTGCTCCACAACAAAAAGTTCGGAAAGATTCACACCTAGTATACAGGGTTGTGATACCTTATCAGTCGGCACCGTTTAAGGTTATATCGAAACTATCTGATCGATTAAAGGTGACGAGAAGAAAAAGAGTAATTGTTCTATAGACGGATCTATGTGTCTAGATTTTCCCCCTCAAATTGTTCTCACCACCAGTCGCTATAAACCATCAATTTCTCCTCTCAACTTCCATCTATCTCCAACATTACATATTTTTGAATTTTTTATATTGTTTAAATTGTTGATTTTTCTCCATTCTCCCAGCATCTCGCAGACATTCTCTGAAATTGGTCATGCTAATTTGACAAAGGGAAATGACTCAATCACTCACGAAAATTTTCTAGTGGAGAATGACCTAGGCGTAGTCTTTGTCCTGACGAGGAGTGAAAAGACTCGAGGTTCTCTCACATTTCCTGCTCCAGGATGGAGTGATCTATATTAGTTAGACGTGCATATGAGGAATAAATCATCAACATAAATAATGTATAAATATATAAATAATCAATAATTAATAATTAATTAAGTAATGAAAATACAATAATGGAAAAGGCATGTCCATTAAATGAAAAGGAACTTCTCCCAATTATATATATCAGGTTCCTCAATTGTAATATATCATCTCATATAATATTTACTTACAATAACCTCTCATCAAGTTCGCTAAGTCTTGTTGATATTTTCAATGGGTAATTATTCTATGGTAACAGTAGAATTTAAATCATAAGGTGATAATTATCAGATCTGAAAATTACAAAAATTCAACATGGTATCAGAGCTAGTTGAAAGCTTTCAGTGCCAGAGCTACTATAAGTCTTTTCCAAAGGTAGTTAAAAGCTTTGAGTGCCATATCTGATAGATCTGCTTCAGATCTTTTATTTTTTTCAATTGTATGGTTGTGGTTTTGAGCATCCTTTGCACACATAGCGACCACATTCCCTCTGGTCGCGATTTACCTAATTACAGGGTGCGACCGCCTTAAGGATTGAACTACATAGTGTGACCAACACTTTTTTGTCACTCTCTATTTCTTTGAAAGATGTGACTGGTTTCACTTTGACAACTAACAAAGTTTCTATGGAATTTGCATTAGTGATTCATGTTTGAGAGGGAAGTCCATGACAACATCAGTTTGTGTGAGCTATGGCATCATATATTTGGACACTTACATTACAGGGCTTTACCAACATTGAAGAGGATGTTTACAGGACTTTCAGAGCTTCATGTAGAGCATTTTGGCATTCGTAGAGGATGTGCACTTGGCAAGAATGCCAAGGGATCTTTTCCAAGAAGTGACAATAAGTCCAAGGGGATCTTGGATATAGTAAATTCAGATGTATGTGGACCTGTGATAGTTGCATATTTGGGTGGGTACCTGTTCTATGTGACATTCATTTACGATTTCTCTCGGAAGACATGGATCTTCTTCATGAAGACCGTGGATGAAGTCCTCGAGAGATTCCAGGAGTTTAGTTCTCAGGTAGAGAACCTGATAGAGAAGAAGATCAAGGTTTTAAGGTTAGATAATGGAGGAGAGTATACTTCCCATGAATTCAGTGATTTCTGCAAGGAAGCAGGGATCAAGAAGGATTCGATAGTTCCTTACAACCCTCAGCAGAATGGGTTTGTGGAAAGGAAGAAAAGGTCTGTTATGGAGGATGTCGAGGCAATGATTCATGGTCAGAATCTACCCATGTTCTTGTGGGCATAGGCTTCAAACACAATAGTTTATGTTCAGAAGAGAAGTCCTCACCGGATATTGGGAGATAAGAATCCTAAGGAGGCATTCATAGGAGTGAATCTAGAGTTCAACCATTTGAGGATATTTGGATGTCCATTATACATCCATGTGTCCCAGGAGAAGAGGAGGAAGTTAGTACCTTCTGGAAAGAAGGGTAATTTTGTGGGATACAATGATACTTTGAAGGCCAACAAGATATACGTTCCAAGATAACGTCAGATTGAGGTTAGTCTTGATGTTACTTTCGATGAAGAGGTGTCATTCAGAAAGTCTAGAGAGTCTCATATGGAGATCGTTAGTGAGGAGAAGGAGGCTCCAAAGGATGGTGGTACAGATACCTCTGGAGGCGTCGATAGAGCCAGTGGATCTATCTAGAGATGTTGCAGTAATCTGGAAGAGGCCAACATGTCTTCATGACACTTTGTAGGATGAAAGCATGCATGCAGCTCCGAGTGGTAGTTTCAGGGAGAGAAAACTACCTCATAGGTTCTCGAGTTATATAGCATTGATGAGTCACTACATTGATTATGAACCTTCCAGTTATGAGGAGGAAGCATACCAGTGGGTTTGGAAGGATGTCATGACGCAAGAGTATCAGTCCATCATGAAGAATGATGTGTGGGAGATAGTTTCGAGACCAGAGGGGAAGTCAATGGTAACTTCCAAGTGGATCTATAAGATCAAGAATGCAACAGATGGAAGCATCGAGAAGTAGAAAGTGAGGTTTCTAGAGAGATGATTCTCTCAGAAAGAGGGAGTAGACTATGAGGAGACTTTTACTCCAATCTCCATGTACACTTCCATCAAGACTATTATTTCTCTTGCTTCCGTTATGGGTTGTATATTACATCATATGGATGTGAAGTCTGTGTTTCTCAACCATGTGATTGAGGAGGAATTTTACATAGAGAAAACACAGTGTTTTGTGATACATTGGAAGGAGTCTCATGTTTGCATATTGAAAAAGGCCTTGTATGGACTCAAGCATGCACCCAGAGCATGGTACTTCAAGATTGATGGATACTTGATGATCTTGGGCTTCACCAAGATTTATTGGGATCCCAGCCTTTACTACAAGTATTTTGATGGTGATCCTTTCATCTTGGTGTTGTATGTTGATAATATGTTCCTTACAAGGGTAGAGAGGCTCATTGTCGGGTGCAAGAGTTAGTTGGCCTCTGAGTTATAGATGAAGGATATTGGCTTGATGCATTGTTTTTTGGGATTGGAGGTGTAGCAGAGACCAGGTGAGATCTTCCTCGGACAGGGGAAGCACACAATTGAGATCTTGAGAAGATTCAGTGTGATGGACTACAAGTCCATGGCTACACCTATGATGAAAAATCTGAAGAATCTGAGTGATTTAACTTCAGATTTATATTTGGTGGATCCCAGTATGCAGAAAGAGTCGATTGGATCCTTGGTGTACCTGGTTAACACCAGGCTAGATATCTTCTTTGCAGTGAGAACCTTGAGCCAGCTTATGGTTGAGCCGAGGCAGATCCATTGGGTTGCATCAAAGCATATGTTAAGGTACCTACATGGTATGGTTGGATATGGTATGAGATRTGTATCAGGTGGTGAAGTGAGGMTGGAGGAATATACATATTATGACTYGRCAKGGAGTGRAATAGAGAGMAAGAGCACCTYRGGTTGTTGCTTCAKCTTAAGATSARCCATGATATCYTRGATTAGCAGGAAGMAAAATTTTGTAGCACTTAGTACAACAAAGGTGGAGTATATCACAGCCAGTGTCGCAAGTCGTGAAGCAGTATGGCTTCGGAAGCTTCTTGCGGGACTATTTTACCAGAAGCTAGAGACGACCCTGATACATTGTGATAGTCAAAGTTATGTCAAGCTTTTGGAGAATCCAGTATTTCATGACAGGTAGAATAACATTGAAATAAAATAGCACTTCATTCGAGCATGGTGCAAAAAGGAGAAGTAAAGCTCCAGTACATATCCATAGATGAGAGAATTGTGGACATTATTAAAGTTTTAATGAAATATTTCAATGCAACAAATAGTATTAATGTATTAGGAAACAACATTATTAATGTGGACACATAAAGATATCTTCAAATAATTAATATCATATTTTTATGTCAATGAATAATTGTATGAATAAAGTTTACACAAAACTTTATTATTAATTTATTAATAAATTTATATTAATATTAATTTGTGACTAATTAGAATAAACACATATTCTTAACCATTAAACATATTAAGGTGTRTATTAACTTATARTAATATAATATATRTTTTAYTTATATGAACSARGTTTMTACAAAACWTTARWAATATAATAATATAAATATAAATATTATAGCACAAWTTTCCAAYATTTATATAATAATTATATTAATATAATACAATATAATTATTGTATTAAATATTATATTGTTACAACATTTATAAATTTTCATATGAAAAATGAATTATTATATTAATATATTACATCAATATATTATAATAATAATAATATTAAAAACACAAGATAAATAATATTAGCATATTATAGTATAAATGGTTTAATGATATTATTAATAGGTATGTTACATTGGGGAGTTTATCAAAGGTGATGTTACATTGCAACCTTCATCAAAGGTTGTCTCTTATTGCAACATTTGTGTTGGGTTATGTTGGATTACGACGTTTGAACATGGTTATGCGACATTGTCGCATTCATCTCAGCTAACTTCATGTCAAATTGATGTGTTTATTAATAGTTATTTCACATTGCATCGTTCATCTTGCCACGTTAATGTCTATGTCACATTGCGACATTAATCAAATGCCATGTCACATTGTGATGTTCATTAATGGTTTTGTCTCATTCCGAGGTTCATGAAATGTGATGCCACATTGT
>JASDQU010170787.1:4612-16248 GCA_032191745.1 Picea mariana | reverse complement strand
GGTGAAATAGTCTGTGATTGTGAGGATCCACTTGTGTTGGCCTGAAGAGGATGGGTGTATATCTCCAATAAAGTCCAAACCCCATTGTTGGAAAGGAGCTTCAACTGATATGGGTTTCATGGGAAGAGGCTACAACTTATTTTTACCTTCGAAAATCTGACATTTATGATAGGACGTAACTCTGTTATGAACATCAGCAAACAATATAGGCCAATAGAAATCAGCTCTCAAGATTTTTTTGGTTATGGTCTTCTAGCTCAGATGTCCTCCACAATCTCCTATATGGAACTCTTGCAGAACTTTGTCAGCGTCGTCTTTCAACAGGAAATTAAGCAAAATACCATCAGTATCTTTCCAATATAGATTAGCGTCTAGAATACAAAATTTTAATGCTTTTAGTTTGATAAATCTGGCTTTGGTCTTAGTTAGACGAAGAGGAGCTTGTAAGTTTTGAAGTACAAAAATGAGGTATGCATACTAGGGAGAATTTAAAAATACCTCCTTTACCTTTGGAGTCATCTACTCTTCCTGTTCGTCAACTGCAACCAAGAAATTTATATCTAGAGAATTACAATTTGATTATTCCATTAGTTTAGCCAAACCTTGTCCTCTGATTAATTTAGTAGGTTTTATTTCGATGTCATATTCCAGAATGGTCGTGATCCATTTCCCTCTTCTACCATTTGGATTATCTTGAGTCGATATATCTTTTACCACTGCATTTGGAATGTATGCAATTGTATGAGAATGGAGAATATAGACTCTGAAATCCTTTATAGCCTTTACCAAAGAGAAATCTTGTTTCTCCATAATATTGTAATTCAATGCAGCGTCTCTTAAAGCTTTGCTGAAAAACGCTATGGGTTGCTCATACCCTTCACTATTTTTCTGCAACAATATTGCTGCTATAGTAGAAAAGATAAAAATATTTGCAATAGTCTGGGTTGATCAGAACTGGAGCTTGGGTAAGTGCATGCTTTTCCTATTCAAAAGACTATTTGGTTTTGGTGTTCCATTTGATTTTTGTGTCCTTTTTCAACATGTTAGTGATGTTCATGAGAAGTTCTGCTAAGTTAGGTATGAACCACCTAAGGAAATTTATTTTTCCTATGAATGATTGCAGTTCTTTTAAGATCCTGGGATGTTCTACCTTCTGAATGGATTCTATCCTACTTGGATCGATTCTGATTCCATCCTTGGAGATTGTGTGTCCCAATAACTTTCCTTCCTCCAATCTGAACAAAGACTTCTTTGGATTTAATGAATTCCCTAATTTTCTACATTTCGCAAACACGCGTCTGAGATGATGTAGATGTTCTTCGTCAGACTGAGAGTATACAGTCACATCATCCAGGTATATGACTATAAATATTCCCATTTCGTCCATGAAAGCAATATCCATTTCCCTTTGGAAAGTAGCACCAGCATTCATTAAGCCAAAAGGCATCTTCACATACATGAAGGTTCCCCAAGGTGTGGTGAATGTTGTCTTTTCTTGATCTTCTGGATGAACCGGAACTTCGTTGTAACCCAAAAAACTGTATAATAAAGAAATTATACTCAATCCAACTACCTTTTGCAAAATATGGTCCATTTTGGGCAATGGGTAATTTTCTTTAAGAGAGACTTTGTTCAGATTTCTGAAATCTATCCAAAGTTTGATCTCACTGGTTTTCTTCCTGGTAGGGACTAAGTTAGAAACCCATTTTGAAAATCTCAAAGGAACTATATTTTTTGCATCATACATATTTTTTATTTCTTTCTCTATCAGGGGAAGTATCTTGGGATTGATTCTCCTAAGTTTCTGCCCGAAAGGTTTGTGTTCTTCTTTTATGGGAATCTGATGCTGTATGATACTTGTGTCATAGGATTTCAAGTCCTCAAAGCCCCAGGAAAAAACATCTATGTATTCCTTAAAAAGTTCAATGTACTTGTTTTTTTTCTCCGGTGGCAAAGATTTAGACAATTTTATCATTTTGGGGTTTTCTTCTGTTCCTATGTTGCAATCTTCCACCTCTTTACCGCTAGCTTCAATTTTTGTTTTTTTGTCTACATCATTAAAATCAAACAAGTCTTCTAACATAACTAAACCTCTAGGTAACACATTATTTTTCAATTGTAGAATATTTGAATCTACATCATTTTCATTAAATTCTTCAATATCTATTTCATTTACAACCATTCTCAAAAACAGATTTATTCACAAATTCATCATCATTTTCTAAATCTATGTTTGTACATTCAAAATCACTCTTACATTGTAGAAAATCTTCGATCTAATCGTCATTTCCAAATACTTGGCAATATTTGATGTTGTCGGGAACGGTTGGTCTTCATTTTACCTCCACTATGTAATTTTGAGTGGGACGAAAAGGGATTTTACAGGTAGTTGTTGAAGTGGCCAGCCCATCTGCGAGCATATTTTGTCCCCTAGGCATTACCTACAAATCAATCTTAGTAAAACATTTAAGAGCGTCCAAAACAACATTCCTATAGGCTCTAAGTCTGGGATTTTTTGTTGCATACTCACCTTTGATTTGCTTGATAATCAATTCAGAATCACCCCTTACCATTATCTGCTTGGCACCAACTTTCTTCAATAGTTTCATGCCAAGCATCAAAGCTTCATACTCAGCTATGTTGTTTGTGCATTGGAAATTCAATTTGTAGGAATGGTTCTCTAAATACCTTGATCTGTGATTATGTAACCAAACTCCAACTCCAACTCCTTCTTTGCTCACTGCACCATCAAAGTCCATGCTCCAAATATCTGCTGGCAATTCCTCTCTTTCCATAGTTTCGACCTCCCTCACCTTAATGATTTCTTTATTTTCCTTTGGATCAGTTGTGTTACTTTCCAGCTGGGCAATTTTTTCTTCCAGGTCACCGTCATTGTATAAGATGAAAGAATCTGGGTCGAAGTGGGCCGAGTACAGGGGGTAATTATGAGGTTTTTCTTGACTACTAACCATATATTTCATCAAAGTTTCCCTGTAAAGTCTTCTTTGTTGTCCAAAGACTCGAATAGTAGCATAAGACATATCTAGCTATAGATTTCCTTTCAGCTTCACTCCCCATGACCTTGATAGTAGCATACCGTACTTTGGGAGAATTTTTGCAACTACTATGTCCATTACCATACTCTTGGCCGGAATTTGGGCTCGGGTGATGCATAATTCTTTGATTAGGCCTATACATTTAACCTTGATAGAATCAAAAGAATGTAAATCCTTGTATGGTCTAGTGACTTCAAGTCCCAACTTTTCCATTACTGCCTTAGGCATCAGGTTGTGAGAGACACCCAAATGAAACATAGTGTTGTGTAATATCAATTCATGGATGTTTAGGCTGATGTAAAAAGGTGTGATAGCTCCATTCTCAGTCTGACCATCTACTTCAGGGCCAAAAAGGAGCTCTGGTCGATCATCGACAAGATTTATTATGTCTGAATGATTTGCAGATCCCACATTCAATGCCTTAGTACCTATTTTAGGTTCGATGCTTAAATATTTAATCACCTATGACCTGTAAGAATTGTTGTTCACTAATTCCGAGAGGGGAATGGGAATTTTCAATTTAGCTAATTCCCCTTCAAGGCTGAACATTGTTGAGACTTTACTTAAGGTTTGTACTTTAGGTTTATTTGTTCAAATTATGTGGCCAGATATCCTTGGTTGGCTTGTTTGACCAATTGATGAAACTTCAGTCTGATTTTCTCTTTGTAGAATATTTGGACACTTTGGTGTGGAAGCCTCGGCATTATTTCTCTCAAGGATCTTTTTGGGAGGGTTTTCTGAGGTTTTTTTAGTTTCAACTACTTTCTTTGTTTCAACAGTCTTTTTTGGAGGGTTGTTATTTTCTTTCCTGCTCCTCAAGTTATACTGCCTGTGTACCTCCATAATAGAATTTTCGAAATCCTCATGTTTTGTTTTATCTTCTTCTTCATTTACCTCTATTTTTGAAAGAAGGAACATCTCGTGCTCATCCTGGGTGAGGAAAATAGATTCATCATCATGAAAGCCCATGAGGTTTATGTGAGTGTCATCAAATTCCTTGAGTACTTCCTCTCCATCATCAGCGTAATTCTCCTAGAGGGGTGATCTGATCTATTGATATGGTCCCCTCTGTTCTCTTTGATCTCTAGGATCTCTCTGCCTGATTTGGGGGGGATTTCTTCTTAAATTTGGGTTTCGGATTGGAGTAGCTTGGTTATCCCTGGGGGGATTTCTTTCAGTTATAGTAAGTCTCTCCATCATTCTTTCCATTTCTCTAGATAAAGAGTCTAATTTGGTATCTGAAGAGGATGTGAAAAGTTCCTCTTTGATTGTGACCCTCCTCTCTGTTCTCCGTCTGGCCCTTCCAACTAGTAGATTAGCCTCCACGCTTACTGCACTTTTTTTCATGTCTTCCAGAGTAGCTGAATTTATTTCCCATAACTGATATGACATATCAGTGTCAAATCCATATGGAAACTTAATAAGTGCCAAATATTGAGGGGGTTTTATATCAGCTGGGATGGCATTGTAGAGATTATTGAACCTGGTGCAATAATCATGCACTGTTTCTCCCTGATTCCTCTTGATGTTCTCATACTCTGATAGTAGATGGAGTGGATTTTTCTTAACCTCCCATCTATCCAGAAAACTTCTGTGAAAAGAAGCAAGATCATTTATCGAAGCAGGACGTAAGGCTTTAAACAAATTTTTAACTTATCCAATCAAGATTTGTGCAAATAACCTCGTTTGTACAGCAGTTTCATCTACATCCTACAGAGAAAAGTAATCAATTCATGGATGTTTAGGCTGATGTAAAAAGGTGTGACAGCTCCATTATCAGTCTAACCATCTACTTCAGGGCCAAAAAGGAGCTCTGGTCGATCATCAACAAGATTTATTGTGTCTAAATGATTTTCAGATCCCACATTCAATGCCTTAGTACCTATTTCAGGTTCGATGCTTAAAGATTTAATCACCTATGACCTATAAGCATTTTTTTCATTAATTTCGAGAGGGGAATGGGAATTTTCAATTTAGCTAATTCCCCTTCAAGTATGAACGCAATTGAGACTTTACTTAAGGTCTATACTTCAGGTTTATCTGTTCAAATTCTGTGGCCAGATGTCCTTGGTTGGCTTGTTTGACCAATTGATGAAACTTCAGTCTAATTTTCTCTTTGTAGAATCTTTGGACACTTTGGTGTGGAAGCCTCAGCGTTATTTCTCTCAAGGATCTTCTTGGGAGGGTTTTCTAAGGTTTTTTAGTTTCAACTACTTTCTTTGTTTCAGCAGTCGTTTTTGGAGGGTTGTCATTTTCTTTCCTGCTCCTCAAGTTATACTGTCTGTGTACCTACATAATAGCATTTTCGAAAGCCTCATGTTTTGTTTCATATGCTTCTTTGTTTACCTCTATTTGTGAAAGAAGGAACATATCGTGCTCATCTTGGGTGAGGAAAATGGATTCATCATCATGAATGCCCATGAGGTTTATGTGAGTGTCATAAAATTCCTCGAGTACTTCCTCTCCATCATCAGCATAATTCTCCTGGAGGGGTGGTTTGATCTGTTGACATGGTCCCCTCTGTTCTCTTTGATCTCTAGGATCTCTCTGCCTAATCTAGGGAAGATTTCTTCTGAAATTTGGGTTTCGGATTGGAGGAGCAGCTTGGTTATCACTGGGGGGATTTCTTTCAGTTATAGTAAGTCTCTCCATCATTCTCTCCATCGCTCTAGATAAAGAGTCTAATTTGGTATCTGAAGAGGATGTGAAAAGTTCCTCTTTGATTGTGACCCTCCTATCTGTTCTCTGTCTGGCCCTTCCAGCTAGTAGATTAGCCTCCACACTTACTGCGCTTTTTTGCATGTCTTCCAAAGTAGCTGAATTTCTTTCCCATAATTGATATGACATATCAGTGTCAAATCCATATGGAAACTTAATAAGTGCCAAATCTTGAGGGGGCTTTATATCAACAAGGATGGCATTGTAGAGATTATTGAACCTGGTGCAGTAATCATGCACTGTTTCTCCCTGATTCATCTTGATGTTCTCATACTCTGATAATATATGGAGTGGATTTTTCTTAACCTCCCATCTATCCAGAAAAATTCTCTGAAAAGAAGCAAGATCATTTATCGAAGTAGGACGTAGGGCTTTAAACAAATTTTTAACTTATCCAGTCAGGATTTGTGCAAATAACCTCATTTGTACATCAATTTCATCCACATCCTACAAATAAAAGTAATCATTCATTTTGTTGACATGTTGTTGTGTGTTAATAGAACCAGTATTGTCATACTGAGGGAGTCTAGTTTGATAATCTTGAGGCATGGCATGCAAAGGAGAAACCAACACCAAGCAATAGATCTTGCAGCCATAGCTGGTGAATGAGCTTGAACAGTAACCTATATGATTGGAAGAGATGTAACAGATGCAGCGAAGGATGAAGGGATAGGAGGTGCTGAGTGAATTGTTTGGGGTTTCACAAAGGCTGCAACAATCGTTAAGGTAGAAAGTTCGATCGACTGCTGCAAATGAGCCCTGTATAAAGCTTGATCAAGATTAGCCACCAAATCTTCTAATTTATCAAATTCCTGGAGAAAACATTTATCAACATCTGCCCTGGGTGAGAGAATTTCAGGAGTCTTAGGTTGCAGGATGTTTTGATCCAACACAATTTCACTTGCAAAGCTGTCTGATTTTGTTCTAAAAAGGCTCTGTTCAAAAGGGATGTCAAACTCGAGATCCTGAAGGGCAACCAGATTCTCTGGGAGGGAAGGAGATATGTAAAGGGGTCTGTGACTTCCTGAACCTTCCTTAATGATTTTCTTTTTCAGTATTTTCTCGGGATTGTCTATTGCAGTGGCAGGGTATGGATCTGGATGAGATCTAGTATAGATTATTTTGGGAGCCAGAATTCTAAATTTGTATTTTCTTTTCTTTTAAGAAAAAACTTAAATCAATTATATACAAATCCTAACAACCTCTGAACATTATCTCTTAATATGTTTAGATTTTATGACTTGTTCAGAAATAAGGTTTTCTTTGTATAGAAAAAGAAATCATAGGGTTGGAAATCTATTCAAATTCCCCAGTGGAGTTTCCAATTATGTTATCACTCTATAAATTACCATAGGTTTTATAAAGGGAATAAATAATTTACAAGAGGTAACCTTAACCAACCACTTCGAAACTGGGATCTAGCCTTGCCAGTTTCAGAGAGGGATCTCTCTGTAGGATTTAGATTTGTTTGGATTTTTAAGGTTTTAGGCTATTTATAAAGAATAATACCGATTTGTTTGTGTTTTTTAAATAGACTGGTTGAACGTCATTTACCCTTCCATTGGGCTATGGGATCTATTTCAGAAAAAGAAGATCAACAGATAGCTTTTAAAATATTTGTTTAATAGGGAAAGGAAATGAAATTTGTTGGATCCTTTTAGAAATAAAATGATGGATTTGAAGAAAAGGTGAGATATCAGTTAAAACAAAAAAAAATAAGAATTTATTTGTTATAACATCAGAAGGAAAACATATAAATCTGTAAAATATTAAGAACAGAGTGCGTGATGGCAAATTCTGCAACTTTAAATTCTTTTAGAGATTAGATTAGAAAACAAAATGATAACTGAGAAAGAAAACCTTTACGAAGATAGATAAAACTTCACCAACAATTAACACACAGGAATCCTCTGAAATGTCTCTTTGTATTACTGGATTGATCTCTTTGAAAAGATTACAGATTACAACTTGCTCGAGCATAAAAAATCAACCCCCAGAACTTCAAAGCTTGAAGTATTTATAATAAAGATTAAAAACGATCCTATCATCAATGATCAGGATGTGGCAGATGCTATTTTTAACTATCTAAATAACAAGATGCAAAAATATGGGAACTGATAACAATGTGTCAAATCTCTCATGTTGAGTTTGGGGAAGACCGTTGGTGAGTCATTCATATCACTTTGAATGCACTAGATTCTGACTTGGACAAAATATTTATCTTTATTCGATCAATTCACACAATTCATCCCATCTTTGTGTACCGGGGATGGTAACTTTCAATAGCCGGCGGTAGACTTCATCCATCTCGATCTACTTAGCAAACGTCGACTTGGTGAGGAAAATGTACTTGACTTTGTGTTGTATGCTGAGGTCAGGTTGTAAGGTCTCCAAGAATGCTTTGCCTATGATTCTTCCCTATATCCCTGAGAACTTGGAACTGTCTTTGGCTATGGTGGCAATCTTTTTCTTATAATCTGACAAATTCATCAATTTATCATTTAGAACAAATAAACTAGGAAGCCCCTTTTTCTGTAAGGCCTCAATATTGCTAAAAAATCTTTGAACCCCAATGTCCATGTTTTGAGATTTCTCCTCCAACTGAAACATTAATCCTCTCTTGGTCAACACTCTTTTGACTTCAAGGATAGTTTATGTCATGTCTTCAACTTTTAGGTCTTCAAGCTCTTCCTTGGTTTTTGAATTCAAGAACTTGATGATCTCGTTTGTTGTCGAGGGCATCTCACCCAATTCTGTTCTTATCATGTCAATGGCCTGCCTACTCTTTAACACCAGATCATGTTGCTCGAACATGATTTGCACCATGGGCCAATTTTCATTTATGGATTTCGAGATATCTGTCCATATATTTTCCTTAGCCTCTACTAATGTCTTACCTGCCATTGTTTGTTTCTGAAGCTGTTGTATTTCCTGTTTGAGCTTCTCTAATACTTGTCTCTTAATATTGTATCTTGTTTGGAAAGAAGACTTGAGTTCCTATAGACTTTCAATCTCCATTTTTAGCCTATTGATCTCTATTCCCTGCAGAGTTTTCTAGTTGCATAGTTTTTTCCAGTGCTGTTAATGGAGTTGTTGATGGAATTCCTGCTGTAGTGGTTGTTGACACAGTTTTTGTACTGACTTCCGTGATGGGAACTGCACTCAATGAAATGACTTCCATCAGGGTCAATTGTTCCTTCTCTTTCAATAAATTTTCCAACTCTGGCTCCATTTCCCTAAGTTGTGCATTCTGTTACATGATAAGCTTCAACAATTCTTCTTTCTCATTTTCTACCTCAGCTATTTCTTTAGCTTGTGAATCCTCTGTTGGTGGAAATTTCAGTTGTTTTCTCAAAGATGCAATATCAGCATTCATTTTCTTCAACATTTCCTATGCTTCTTTTACATTCGAGGGATCGTACCCAATCTTGAGCACCAACTCCTCTAAGGATTTTATTCTGTTATCCTTTGCAAAAGAGGATATCTTTTCCAACTTCAATTGAGTCTAAACATTGCTTAAAGACACCTGTAACTTTTTTGTTGTAGAGGAATCATGTGCCACTGTGGAGAAAACCATTTCTCCAGTCTGTCTTTGCAAGTCCATATGGTCAGCTGGATGGACTTGTTTGGTGTCAAAAATGATAGTTGACCTCTTGTAATCAGTGATCGTTTTGGGTTGAGACACCTGTGCTTGAAGAAATGCCAAATGCATTCTTCCTTTCTTTGTGTGAAAGGCTGACAACAATTGATGTTGTGATGTGGAAGTTTGCTTCCAAAACTGAGAGTAGTTGATGTTGGTCAATGTTCGATTCTTCTTTTTAATCATGTCATATTTTTCAAAAATGCTCAGAGGTACAGATCCTTGTGGAGTTTGGGTGGTCATAGCTATATTTTTCTTCTTATTTGAAGAAGAAGTTGACACCACCCATTGTCTTCTTTCAATCACTTCAGCAGAGTAGGGATCTTCCTCACCACACATGTGAGTAGCATGAGTGATTTTTGGTTTCTTGTTGTATACCTGAAAATCTTTTGTTGATACCTCAGTGATTGAAGGTGAAGCATCCTTTCTTGGCCTCTTTTCCTTGGGTACCTGTGGAGTGGTAGTCAGTGAAAGAGAGACTGAAGGAGATTCATGTGGCTCTATATCTACCAGAGTGTTTTCTTCCCACTCTGTCTAGTTCACATACTTTTCAATTTCTGGTTTGAGGGTGTGAGCATAAGGTGAAATTTTGTTCATGGATCTCATCTCTACAATGATCCCACTGGGGTCATATCACCAAATGAAACTGGTGTTGAATTTCATTTCCTTCAATAGTTTGTCTTCCTCTTCCGCAACAGCTTGACTGTGGCGGATAAACGTTCCTATTTTCCCTTTGATCCTCATCTATTTTTTTTTCTTCAGAGACAAAAAATGGATGTCATCTGAGTTTATCATTTCACAAATATACTCCAGTGTGAATATTCGAATAGGCACATACTTGGGCAACTTGTATGGAGCTAGTTCACACCCATACACTCTGATTTATTTGTGAGTCTAGTATAGAAACCAGTCCCCAGTCTTTGCGAGATCTGAAAGGTGCAGAACCCTTTCGATCTCCTCGTTTATTCTCGGATCAGGTCTTCCACTAAGTATGCCTACAACTGGGTGATAAAATAACTCAATGAATTGTTTAAAAGTGAACTCAGTGGAGTTTCTCCTGAGCAGCAATGTCCATAAAGTGACTGCTTGAGGTTTTCCTTCCTTGTCCATCTTTTGCATGTGAAAGGAAAATTCGTCTGCTTGATAGAACATGCACATATAGGCCAATATTGAAGAATACCAGAACATGCCTTCTGTAGGTAAATTTTTCAACCGGTCGTGTAGGTTCTCGGCCAAGAAATCGCTGTAATCGAAATGGGTGTCGAATTTCTCTTCAACAGAGAAAATGGACAGGAAGCCTAAGATAGGCTCATACACCCATTCATCTAAAAAGTAACCGATCAAGCAAGACATTGTGGAGATAATTTGGCTTCCCTTTTCAGAAAATATGGAAGAATGGTAGAGAGGATTCTTTTTAGGGAATTGGGAATCTTGAGGGAGGAAAAGCTCAAAGATTTGCACTTTTTGGGGAAATGATAAGTTCTGATACATTTCTGTCAGAATTTCAAGTGTAAGGGGAGAGCGAGGTTCAGCTCTGGGTACCTGCATCATTTGATCGATGGTCTCGGGTGTAATTAGGAAAAGGGTTTCTCTGATCGAGGACACTATGGCTCTATGATCAGGGAGGTAATGCACTTGGCGTTTGAGAGCGAATTCAGGGAAATGATAGATCTGGGGAAAATGATACAGGGGGAAATTCGACTGCCAAAGCCCAATTTCATCGCTCTGATCGATGAAGGTGTCTTTAAACCATGACTGTAGCTCAGAAAAATGAAAATCAGACCTAGTTTCTGAGATCAAGTAGTCTTTGTCTGCTAATGGTATCCAATCGAGATTGGCTGGAGGTGGGAGAAAAGGATTTTCCTCCGCATTTGACTTTTTGCTTTTGGGCGCCATTTATTTCCATCGATACCTGCACACTAAGCACACGTTAGTAGGAGAAAACTCTGGTTGGATGAGGTGTTGCAGAGGCAAAGGATAATGAGTCTCTAATATGCAGGGAGTGTGAATGGAAAGGGAATGAATGAAATAGGGTTGAATTTTAGTGAACGGGTATCCGTTGGGCGGCAAAGGACAGGTCAGATGTGTTAGAAAAATAGGACCGCGGAGCAATAAAATAAAACAAATGCAGAAACAGAAAACACAGAAGACACACAATACAAGAGAGACACAGATTTACGTGGTTCACCCAGTGTGGGCTACGTCCACCAGAGAAATTGCCA
>JASDQU010170786.1:5366-21159 GCA_032191745.1 Picea mariana | reverse complement strand
TCATCCCAATGAAGCCCCAAACCTTGCCTTTCCAGCAAAAACTGAGGAAAATGCATCCAAAGTTAGAACCGACCGTACAAAAAGAATTGAATAAACTCCTTAGTGCTAAAATAATTTTTCCTGTTAGACATACTCAATGGGTATCCAACCTCGTCCCAGTGTGGAAGAAAAACGGTGAAATTCGACTTTGTGTCGATTTCCGGAACCTCAAAAAAGTGTCTGATAAAGATAACTATCCTGTCCCTCCCATGGAACAGATACTACAACAAGTATCTGGTTCTGAGAGGCTATCCTTGCTAGATGGTTTCTCTGGGTACAACCAAGTTTTAATGTCTCCGCCAGATCAGTTGAAAACTACCTTCCGAACCCCGTGGGGCACTTATGCTTATCGTAAAATGTCCTTTGGATTGATTAACGCCGGTGCTACATTTCAGAGAGCTATGGATATTTCTTTTAGAGGCTTAGTCAATCACTCTGTAGTAGTCTACCTAGATGATGTGACCATTTATTCGAAAAACAAAAACGATCATCTAGCTCACTTCCGAGCTGTTCTGCTATGATGTCGTAAATACGACATCTCCCTAAACCCTAAGAAATCCATTTTCGCAGTAGAACAGGGTAAACTACTAGGTTTCATTGTGTCTAGCGATGGAATGATTATTGATCATGAGAGGACTCAGGTCATTTCCAAAATCCCCCCACCAACCTCCAAGAAATCCATGCAGTCCTTCCTAGGCTAGATCAATTTCGTGAGAAGATTTGTCCCCAGTTTCTCCGAAATGGTCAGACCTCTCCAAAACCTGATAAAGAANAATTGATGCTCCGTCTCTCATGAGCCCTGATTTCTCTAAAGACTTCACACTTTATACTTTTGCCTCCGATCGTTCCTATGCCGCAGTCCTTACTCAAAAGAACTCTGAAAACAATGAAGTACCCATCGCCTTTATGAGCTCTGCTTTCAAAGGTGCTGAACTTAATTACCCAGCGGTCGATCGGCAAGCCTACGCTGTCTTTAAGGCAGTCAAGCATTTCTGATCTTATCTTTTGAAGTTGAGGACGAATATCATTGTCCCCTACCCTGTCGTTAGGAATTTGTTAGTGCAAAAGGAATTAGGAGAGAAAAGAGCCAACTGGGTCACCTCCTTGCAGGAATTTGATCTAGAGATCACCCCAGCGCAGATTGTGAGAGGTCAGGGGTTATGTAAATTGGTAGTTGATTCAGAAACTGAACAAAAAGAAGATAATAATATGTCAGACCTAGAACGACACGATCAGAATCTGATTTGTTGCACACAAAACTTCGTGAGCCCCTGGTATGACGATATTAGACATTGTCTTCAACATGGATCGGCACCCCGTCATCTTGACCCTGCTAAGAGAAGAGCTTTGAGACTAAAGTCCACCTCCTTTCATTTAGTTAACGGTGTACTGTTTCGTCAAAATTTGGGACAAGCTAAAGAGATTTGGGACAAGCTTCGAAATATTTATGAAGGAGATACAAAAGTCAAAGTAGTAAAGCTTCAAACTTACAGAGGTCAGTTCGAACAACTAAAAATGAAGGAAGATGAGAATATTGCAGCTTACTTCTTATGAGTCGATGAAACAGTGAATGCAATCATAGGATTGGGAGAAGGAATCGAAGAATCTGTAATTGTTCAAAAGGTACTAAGATCTCTTCCTATGAGATTTAACTCTAAGATATCAGCACTAGAAGAAAGATAAGATCTAAACTCAATAAGCATGGATGAACTACATGGAATCTTCACAACATATTGAACGAGAACTGAACATGAAAATCCAGATGTAAAATAAGCAACCTTCAAAGCATCCAAAATATCAAAGTAAAAGAAAAAGGAACAAGAAGAATATAGAAACAATAGTGACATCTTGGAAGATGATGAAGAAGTGGCCAACTTCGTCAAAAGACTAAACAAGGGAACCGATGGTAGGTATAGAGGTAAGCTTCCTATAATTTGTTTTAATTGTGATGGTATTGGTCATTTTGGTAACAAATGTCCTCATAAGAAAAAGAGAAATGATCAAGGTTACTCAAAAGGAAACCACACATATAAAGGCAAAATAACTACAAAGAAAGTTTTCAAGAAAAGATTATGCACCAAAGAAGACATCTCATCATCAGATGAAGATAAAGTTAGTGACAGTGAGACAGGAAGAGTTCTATTCACGGTAGTAAAAGACTCTGACAAAGAAGACTCTGAAGAATAATATGAAGCAGTCGAAGACGAATATGAAAAAGTCAAAGAAGAAATTGAAGAAGCAAAAGTTGACTATCGAGAAGAATTCATGTGTGCCATAGAAGTTATTAGAAGAGAAAAGAAGAAAAACAAGAAACTACAAGCAGAACTAAACAAGAAAAAGGATACTCGAGAACTAGAACAAATGATCACAAAATTGAAGGTTCAAATAGAAGAAGATAAAAGAATTGATGAAGCACTCAAAGAAAAGCTAGAAGAAAAGGACAGGATCATTGAAAACTTGGAAGCAAAGATTGTCTCACTAAGAAAGGATATTTAAAAGAAAAATATGAAGAATAGCTCAAAAGTTCTGGATGACATTATCAGTAGTAAAAAATATCATCTTGACAAGTCTAGACTTGGATACAATCAGACAGAAAATGGATCAAGCTCCAAAACAACAGAGCAAGAAACATATCCAAAAAGTTATGCAGAAACAATCAAAGGGGATAGGAATATATACAAGGAAGATTATAGGGACACTCCTCCACCAAGAAGATTCAGATTTCAGAATAAAAAACACATAGATAGGCCTCAAGAAGAAGAAGGATTCATAAGAGCACCTCCTTTCAAAAGATATTCAACTCCCAGGTATCAAACTATATTTTTTGGTTTTATGTTATGCATGTAATAATTTTGGACATAAAACTGTGAATTGCAGAGCTAACAACAGGAACATTAACAACTTTGAGAGTCATACACAATAGTGTTATTCAAGAAGACCTCATGAAAAACAGAGAAGAAGTTACAATAGGTTTTTTGGCATAGGGGCAGACCCAGGGTTCAGCTCCAAGAGTGCACCAACAAGTCCTAACTACTGGCCCTTTTGACATCACCTGCAAAGCAGATGCAGTCTCACCCAAAGAAGTTATGAGGGGGTTGCAGGACATAGATGTCTACAACCAAAGGGAAGATCAAGTGGATTTAACGCAAGAACAAAACAACATTCATATATCACTTATTATCTTAGATCTATTCTGCACATCTACTTATCATATCTAAAACAGTAATACCATAACAGTATATCAATGATAGAGATAAAATACCAATCACACACAACATAAGATTTACGTGGTTCACCCTCTCTCTAGGGCTACATCCATAGAACTATGCTATAATATATTAAGGTAAAGCATATAGTTCTTGTTTGCGCTCTTATATAGCAGATCTTCTTTCTTCTCCTCTCTTTCTCTCCCCTCCCTGCGCACCCAGTTGCAGAGTTGATCTTTGCACCCAGATGAAGATATTACAATACCAGAAGGCTCTCGTACTCAACACTTCTTTCTTACACACTACTACTCTCTTGATCACACAACGACAAAGAAAACAACAATAATCATAACACCAACCCATCCCAGGTCCTTTAGACCTCTATTTATGCATTACAATATCTCACTGACATCCTTAGGCCGAAAGCTAGGTGTCAAAAACCCTAGATACAAAAACCCTAGGTGTCTAAAACCCTAGGTCAACTTGACCCATATTTTCAGGGCTTCGCTAGCGTGTCTTTCCTTCCTTCTCACACGATGCTCCAAAGCATCCAATGGTGGCTTTTCCCGCTTGCTAACTTGTCCACGATCCTTCTTTCTTTCTTATCTATCATTCCCGATCTCCTCGTTCAACGACTTACTTCGCTCCATATTTTCTTCTCTTTTTCTCACTTCGACCCAGTAATAGTCACTGTGTCTTCCACGAAGTTTGCATTCTCCCTTTTCTTCCTTGATCTTCGCATACTTCCCTAACCAATGGCGAAAAATCCCCCAACACTCACCCGTGACTCGTCCCAAGGCATTTTAGATTTGAGCTTCCTTTTTTACATCGACTCTAGACTGCGTAGTGCAGCCTCTACTTTATGCTTGATGCCTCCTCTTTTTCCCTTGTACAGACTTTCTTTTCTATGTCTGGTACCCTATTTCAACTGCACCTGGTACCTAGACCCTTTTCTTCATGCTTTTACTGAGAATTGTGGGGCAGCTGGTTGTCATAGTACAATTTCAACCGGCTCCCATTCACCAATCCTTCCTTCCACTCCCCATTCAGAGTCTTCAATTGCGCAACTCCTCCCTCTGTAACATAAGCCATCTCATATGGCCCTAGCCAATGCATTCTGAACTTCCCAGGATGTTTGATGAACTTAATATCATATATCAGGACTAGATCACCTTGTTTAAATGCCTTCTTCCTGATGTGCCTGTCATGGTAGGCCTTCTCTCTTTCCTTTTGAACTTACTGATGGAATCCTACAATGAGTCTATCTTCCTCTAGTTCAACCAGCTGTGCAAGCCTCTCTTGAACAACGCCATCCATATCTATAAAGGCAACAATTCTCAGGCTTGGTACTAAATATTCCATTGGAACAACAACTTCAAGAACATAAACCAATTTGAAGGGGGTCTGCATTGTCAGCTTCTTTCAAGTGGTTCTATAGGCCCATAATACTGCTGGTACTCTTAAATCCCAATCATCCCTATTCACACTGCAAATCTTCGTGAGCGTTGTCTCCAAGATCTTGTTGAATGCTTCAACTGTCCCATTTGCTTGTGGATGATAAGGTGTACTCTTCTGATGGTGGACTGCAAATTCTTCAGTCAGGGCTTCAACTGTCTTATTAATGAAATGTGTACCTTTATCACTCATAAATATCTTTGGGCATCCAAACCTGGTTATGATGTCATCAAATATGAAGCGTGTGGCAATAGTTTCACTATAGTCCTTAACTGCTCTTGCTTCGGCCCATCTGGTCAAGTACTCTGTCACATTAATTATGTACCTTGCTCCTGTGTGCTTTCTTGGTGGGTTTATAGGTCCAACGAAGTCAATGGCCCATTTCTCAAATTCTTGTAGGGTTATTTGTGGGGACAATGACATATCATATCTTATGGATGGTTTCCCAACTCTTTTGCATACCTCGCAGGCTCTGAAGTAGTCTTTAGCATCTCTGTGTAAGGTAGGCCACCAAAGTCCAGCTCTCAGAACCTTCTGTGCAATTTCTTTTCTTGCATAATGTCCTCCTGCAATGCCTTCAAGAGCTTATGCAAGGATCAATGGCCGTTCTACCTCCATAACAAATCTTCTTAAGATCTCATCAGGTCCCATCTTGTATAGATGTCCGACTATAAGTGAGAAGTCTGCAACACGCACAACTAGTTGTTTCTTCTGAGGAATTGTGTACTCACTAGGTGCCAATCCTGTTGATAGGAACTGGAATATCTCTATGAAGTGGTCATCGATATTTATAATGGCCAATAGTTGTGCATCCAACAGTGTATCCTCCAAACTGGTCGGCTCTTCCCCATGTTGCAACCTTGAAAAATGATTAGGACCTTTGTTCATTCTTCCTGGTTTAACCACGATCTCAAAATCATATTATTGAAACAGTAGAATCCATCTGCATATCCTTCACCCAAACACTGGCTTGTTGACTAGGTATTTCAATGCGGAGTGATTAGTAAACATTTTAAAGTGTCCTCCCAACAAGCAGTGGCGAAATTTCTGCAATGCATACACCATGGCCAATCCTTCTCTCTTTGTAGTGGTGTAATTAATTTCTGTTGTTGATAGCTTCCTTCTAGCAAAGGCTAACGGTTGTTCAATATCTCCTCCTCCCGATTGTGCTAAAACAACTCCTAAAGAAATGGAATATGCATTGACATGCACATGAAACTCCTTGGTCCAGTTTGGTAAAACTAAAATAGGTGCAACAACCATTTTCTGTTTCAGTGTGTCGAAGCTCTGCTAACATTCTTCTGTCCAGCTAAACTGACAATCCTTCTTCAACAACTTCTCCATGGGCACTATAATCTGAGAATAGCCTTTAATGAACTTTAGTATCATGTGTGTCCCAACACAGTGCACAACTGTTTAACTGAAGTAGGAGGGGGTAGATCAACTATAATGGCGATCTTGGATGGATCTACCAACAATCCTTGATTACATACAATATGTCCTAACAGAACTCCAAATGGTGAAAACAAAATGCATTTCTTTAGGTTCAAGGCAATTTGGCACTTCCTGCATTTATCCAACATTATCCTTAGACATTCAATATGATTCTTCAATAAACTAAAAATAGTCCAATCATCAAAATATGCTTCTAAAAATTTATGCAGAAATTCCTTGAATGCTTCGACCACCACCCTAGAAAAGATGGTCGGGGCATTCTTCAATCCGAATGGCATCATTGTATATTGGTAGGATCCACATTCTGTTTCAAATGTGGTCTTATGGTGATTTTCCTTGGCAATCCGGATCTAATGGTATCCTGAAAATCCATCTGTAAAAGAATATACTTCCTGGCCTCCCACATTATCTTACACTTCGTCAGTGAATGGTGTAGGGAAGGGGTCATGCAAACAAGAATCATTCATCTTCCTGAGATCTATGCATATCCTGATTTCTCCTATCTTCTTGTCTTGTACCACCATAGGGATAATACACTCTAACTCTTCGACAGGTTCTATGATTCCTGCTTCCATCATTTTGTCAAGCTCAATCATGGATGATTTTAGGGGATAAATTTCGTTCATGGGCTAATTTTCCATGGTTTTTCCAAAAACAAGATTCTCTATTTTAAAAATGATTCGCCCAAATTCTATAGGATAAAATTATTTTAACTTAAATATTGCCAAACAATTATTAAAAATATAAAAAATCCTTAGAAATTTAAATATTTTTACAAAAATATCGCCAAAAATTTATAGTTGGCATATGAAGGATTAATAAGATTCACTAAGGTTTCTACATTTTAAATTAAATGTCCATCCTTAAAATCATCCCTGAGCTCAATCTTCACTTTTTCCTTATATTTAGGTTTCAGTCTATAAGGTCTCTGTTTAACTGGTCTTGCATTTGGATTTAAAGGAATCCTCATCTCTCCCAACGGTCTTTTAATGCCCTTCATAGCAGTGAACTTGGTTGGAAACAAGTCCTGGTATTCATGCAGTAACTCTGTAATTTTGTAAATGGTGGAAGCATCCTAGTAATCTCCAACATTTGCAAACTTTGGTGTCTGCTATGTTCCAATATTGAATTTCTTAATATTGATTGGTTGTCCAATTAATGGAAGCTCAACTCCTGGTCCTTCCACATCTCTCTGACCTTTTGTTTCCACGATTTTTACCTTCCTAGGATCATCATCTTCATCAACATTGATGTTGTAACAGCTCTGCAATTTCTGGAGAGGCGTAGTCCATTCATCCTCTTCTTGTTCCAAAGGAAGGCTAGATGCCTCCCCAAATAATTTCTGTCTCACAATTTGTAATGCTTGATCTACTGAGGGATATTGAGTTTCAAATAAGAAGGTAGTTACAAATTCTGAGTCATACCTTTCCAATATGTAGTGATGAGGCACAACTCTACTTGGAGGTACCAGTTGATAGGCATCGTGTCCAGCATGTTAATGAATTTGTGCACCCATTTTTATTGAGGAATGTTGCTTCAGTCTTCCTCACAACTTCGCACATGGTCCTTTGGGCAGCTTCGACCTGTGTACTGAACTTCACAGCCTTCTACTTGTACTGAGAACCATGCTGTCATCATGGTATGACACTATTCCCAATCTGTAATGTTACTTTTGTGTGCCCCCCACCATCTTACTGGTGTGGATTTAAAGGCCTCATCCATTTCCAATAATCTCTGTTGTATTGGTACAGTTTCTTCAAATTCTGACAAGAAGCTTTCTAAAGGATTCATACCATCAAAGGTGGGTAAGTTGCTTACTGGTGTGCCAATCCAACGAACTTCTCTGCTTAATATAGCACATCTTCTTATAGATACTTCATACATATTATTTTGCCAGTTCTCTAGTGCTTCTTCTGAGTTTGATGAACATGCACTCTCACTTTTCCAGCTTAGGTTCCCATCAGATGTAGGATTAATGTAGTCTTGTTGTTTGGTTGTTAGCTTATATATATTTTCTAGTGCATATGCGTGGTCTTCTTATTTGATAGGTTCTGTGTATCACCGACCTTCATCTAGATCTAAAGGTGCAATGAAACTAAGTCCATCTCTTTCAAAAGTCATACGTCTTTTATTTAAATCAACCATAGTGGAATTATTGAAATCTCAATCAATTCCTAAAAGCACGGGGTAAGGACAACTATCATCAACTATTTCAATTACCTAAAAATCTGCAAATGTTCTTACTCCATCAATGTCCACATGGACATGTTCTAATCTTCCAAAAGGGCTTACAACTTGCTGATTGGCCATCCTAATCCTGATAGGGGAATAAATCAACTTCGGTTTTCCCATCAGTGCCCAGGTATGCTTCGTCATGACATTGACCTCTGACCCTAAGTTGAGGACTACAAAATCTATCTCATACTCTCCTATTTGAGCATTCAAATGTAATTCCTTATTTTTCCTTCTCTTCTTACCGATTTGGTGTACTACCCTATTCAGTAAGGGGTCTATCTTTCCTATCTCATATTGTCTGATTAAATTTTGTAACTCTTGTACAACGCTTTCATCCTGAATCAACTTAATACAAGTATATAAAAATTCCATGACCTTGCTTACCTCTTTTCCATCTTTTGGAAAAGCAGACTGACCAACTGCCAGAGGCATTCCATATTCTCTCACTTCTGGTATTGTCTTTGATGAAGAGCCTTGGTCTCCTTTGAATTCTTTTCTGGCTTCCTCAAATATTTGTCTTTATTTTTTTGCATCAAAGGTTTGGTTTTTCTCTACATCTTTCCTAATTCCTGAATCTTCTGTAGTCTTCCCTTGGGTCATTCTGTCATCTCCTATAACATCACCTCCTCTGGTTATAAAAGAGACTCTAGGGTCTTCTCCATGAGGCTCAACATATATCAGTTGTACTTGCAGGTTCTGGTGAGGTCCTCGTCTTTCTTGAAGCTTAGCTAGTAGCACAGGACAATCTTCTATAACATGGTCAAATGAGCTGTAGTAGCTGCAAGTGGTACAAGGGTTCTGACAATCTCTTGCAAGGTGTCCTAGTTGTGTGTAGCTATAATAGATGATCTGTCCTCAGCCTTGAACCATTCCTCCTCCTCTTCCTCTTCCTCTAAATCCACCGCGAGGATTAAAGTTTCCTCTCCTAGGAGAGTTATACTGCGTAGTGTTTCCTTCTTGCTGTACTTCACCTTGAATGTTATATATGTCTCTCAACCTTTCATGCATGGGATCGTAATCCCTACAATACCTATCATCATGTCCTATGGACTTACATAATGTACAGTACAAATTATGTGTCTGAACATACTTTTTCATGTAGTAGCACTCACCAGGGCGATGCTTGTTTCTGCATACCTCGCACCAAGGTAAGGTAACTTTCTTCAAAGTTCTCGGAGCTCTAAAAGCCAAGTATTCATTGAATAGGGGACAATGTTCCTTGTCATGGCCTTATGATATGCATATGACACACCAGATGTATTCTCTTTTATCTTTTCCCTTGTCTTTCTTCATATCTTCGACCTGTAGAGACAAACTAGTTAGTTGACTCAAGATCTGATTCATACCTGAGATGGATTCTCCCATAGGGGATGATTCTAACTTCATGGAAATATCCAACACCTTAGACTGTGAAGCAATCTTCTGTTGCATCAGAGGAACTCTGATGTGTGGTAAGAGGGCAACAATGAACCATTCTTTGTTCTGTTCATTTGGGATCTGAAAAGTCAATCGGTCTATTAAGGTTTTGAATCTTTGATCAAATTCCCAAATAGGTTCGGCCACCTTCTGCTTGATCTCTTTCAACTCTGTAATACATTGTGACTCTAACTTGGGTTTCTTGAACTCTGCAATCAACACATTCTTAATCTGATTCAATGGCTTAGGCTATGCAAGTCCTTGAACAATATTCATGTACCAACTCAGTGTGCGATCCCTTAGAGTGGTACTAAACTAGGTTCTTTTGACAACTTCGTCAGTGACGTTTTTAATATTCCATATGGCTTCGCATAGGAACCAGTGTTGATCAAGATCTTCAGATCCATCTCCCCTAAAGATAGGAATCCTCATCTCATCTACCATAGATATTCCTAGGGTCCCTGAATGAATATGTAGTGGACTACTATTGACAATGCTCTAGGTACTCTGGTGGCTGGGATTACTATGATTTCTTAATACTACTGAATCAATAGGAGGGATAACAGTACTTACTTCAATGGTCTGCGCAGTTTATGAGGCTTCAGGTTCTCCCCGACGAAGCTCTTCAATTTTTCCTTCCTCTGCCCTAACGGGTTTTAAATACTCCCCGTCTATCAGATCTGCCTCTTCTCCACTATAGAAACCTTCATCCTCATAGTTCTACTTAAAAAAGTTTCCAAGGTGAACTTCTCTGAACACTCTCCCACTGTGCGTATGTCCATATTCTGTGTCGTTTTCACTTTCCTAATTCTTGAACATTATCCTTTCTAGATCCGACCGATGTACTGTATCTTCAAGATGTTCTTCTCATGCAATAGCATCTTGAGTCTCAACTTTAAGAATTGTAAACATTTTCCTCTAGGTCCCTTACAAAAATATCGCTCAACTTGGCTGTATGACTCTACTCTGTCAACAACAAACTCTGTGATGTACCCTCCAATGGTGCTATCAAACTAGTGATCTACTACTTGTGATACAATGTTATCAACTCTTTTGACCTTCTTGATCATCTTCAACATCCAAACCACAGGAGGTCTAGATGAGATCTCGAAATGGGTATCTGCTAATCTAGCTAGCCACTCATACAACTCCTGAAGGATTCCTGCAAAGAAAATTTCGTGTATATCGATAAGGATATATTTCTCCAACCAATCCTCTAAACTAAGATTAGGGTTCTTGTTCTGGGCTTCAACAAAGTCCTTTTCTTGATCCTCTATCCACTTTTGAGTCTCTGACTTTGATGGAAACCACCTTGAAATTCCCTCAAGAAGATTCCTGTCTTGGCAACAGAACCATTTGTTGGCATTGTGGCAGACCCAGGGTTCAGCTCCAAGAGTGCACCAACAAGCCCTAACTATTGGCCCTTTCGACAACACCTGCGAAGAAGATGTAGGCTCACCCAAAGAAATTATGAGGGGGTTGCAGGACAGAGATTTCTACAACCAAAGGGAATATTAAGTGGATCTAACGCAATAACAAAACAACATTCATATATCACTTATCATCTTAGATCCATTCTGCACATCTACTTATCAAATCTAAAACAATAATAAAATCAGAGTATATCAATGACAGAGATAAAATACCAATCACACACAACAAAATATGTACGTGGTTCACCCTCTCTCTAGGGCTATGCCCACATAATTGTGCTATAATATATTATGGTAAAGCATACAGTTCTTGTCTGTGCTTTTAGCTAGCATATCTTCTTTCTTCTCCTCTCTTTCTCTCCCCTCCCCAATCTCCTCATTCAACGACTTACTTCGCTCCATCTTTTCTGCTCTTTTACTCACTTCGACCCAATAACAGTCACTTTTTCTTCCATGAAGTTCGCATTATCCCTATTATTCCTTGATCTTTCAATTCTCCCTTGGTTTATGTTATGCATGTAATAATTTTGGACATAAAGCTGTGAATTGCAGAGCTAACAACATGAACAATAACAACTTTGAGAGTCATACACAAAGGTGTTATTCAAGAAGACCTAGTGAAACACAGAGAATACGTTACAATAGGTTTGAATCTTTGAGAACTAAAGTGGAATGTTACAAATGTAACAATTTTGGACACGTGGCCAAATATTTCAAAACCTCACAAAACGACATGGATAAGAAAGCAAGATCAGTATAGCAATGAAGAATGCACAATTTCTCTAACATCTAAGAAGAAGAAACGCGGTTGGTATGTTGACAGTGGATGTTCAAAACACATGACAGGTGATAGAGACAAGTTTCTTACATTATGAAAGGAAAGAGATGGATCAGTCTCCTTCGAAAATGACGATTCAACCAAAATCATTGGAAAATGCATAGTCCAAATTGGGAGCAAGAATGAAAAGGCATAAAATGTTCTACTAGTAGAATATATAAAACATAATATTCTAAGTGTGAGTCAAATGTGTGACCAAGGTCATAAATTTACTTTCGATTCACAAAAGTGTGAGATAAGAAAAGAAGGTTCAGGTAAATTGGTCGCTATAGCTACAAGAACTTCAAGCAACATATATGTGTTAAGTGAAATTGGAATGAAAAGTGTTGTCTAGGAAAGGAATATGAAAGTTGGTTATGGCACAAAATAATGGGGCACATACATTTTGATAACCTTGTCAAAGTCAACAAAAGAGAAGCAGTCAGAGAAATGCCGTAGATCACGAAACCAACCAACACTTTATTCAAGCATTGTCAACAAGGAAAGCAAACAAAGACCAGGTTTAAATCAAAGGAACATTCAACGACAAGACCACTGGAAATTGTGCATATTGATCTAGTTGGACCAACTAAAACAAAGGGCTTAAAAGATGAGAAATAATTCATGTTATTAGTTGATGATTATACAAGAATGACTGTAGTTTGATTTCTCAAGAATAAGTCAGAAGCTTTTGAAAACTTCAAGATCTACAAGGAAATGGTTGAAAATGAAATGGATTCAAAAATCAAATGCTTGAGATCTGATAATNGGAGTTGTTGAAAGAAAGAACATGACAGTACAGTAAATGGATTGAACAATGTTAATGGATTCAAAATTGACAGATATGTTTTGGACATAGGTAGTGCATACAACAGTTCACATTCAAAACAGAGTAATTCTCAGAAAAAACACTGAGAAAACTCCTTACAAACTATGGAAAGGAAGACCAGCAAATGTAAATCACTTCAGAGTTTTTGGAAGCAAATGCTATATCAAAAGAGAAGATGGCGGAATGGGAAAGTTTGAATATCGTGTGGAAAAATGATTACTTGTTGGTTACTCAAGCACAAGGAAAGCATACAAGTGTTACAATCTAAGATTGAACAAAAGTTGTCGAAAGCATCAACGTAAAAATTGATGAAACAGGCAGACCAAAATCAAAGGAAGAAAATGAATCAATGAAACAACCCTTAGAAGAAGAAGCACAAGATGAAAAAGAAGTAGAAGAGGAAGATGAAGAGAATCCGACAGAAGCAGAAGAGAAAGTTCAGCAAGTGTCTCCAAAGTCACCCAGTAAACAAGTACAGAAGAATCATCCTTCAGATCATATTATCGGAAACAAAGATGTAGGAGTTGAGACTAGAAGAAGAATTCGTTCACCAGAACAAACACACCTAGCACTCTTATCTACAATTGAACCAAACTGTTTTGAAGAAGCCAATAAGAATGAATCTTGGAATAAGGCCATGGATGAAGAATTGGATCAAATAGAGAAAAATGACACTTGGGAACTGGTTCCAAGACCAAAGAATAAGAATGTGATCGGCACAAAGTGGGTCTTCAGGAATAAATTGAATGAATATGGACATGTTACAAGGAACACATCTAGATTGGTATGTAAAGGATATGCATAGGTTGAAGGAATTGACTTTGAAGAGACATTTGCCCCAGTTGCCAGAATGGAAGCAATCCATTTGCTTTTAGCTTATGAATGCTCCAAAAATATTAAAATGTATCAAATGGACGTAAAATCATCTTTTCTGAATGGGGAACTTGAATAAGAAATCTACATTGAACAACCAAAAGGATTTCAGTTGTCAGGAAACACAGATTATGTGTGTAAATTAAAGAAGGCGTTGCATGTTCTAAAACAGGCTCCTAGAGCATGGTACTCTAGAATGGATAAGTATCTACAACAGACAGGGTTTAGAAAAGGAAGTGTAGACAACAACCTCTACATCAAGGTAAGTCAATGTAATATTTTATTAATTGAAGTTTATGTTGATGATATTATTTTTGGTAGTGATGATGACAAGCTAAGCTAGAAATTTGCAAAAGATATGCAAAATGAATTTTAAATGTCGTTACTTGGAGAACTATCCTTCTTTTTGGGACTTCAGATATGCCAAAGCAACCAAGGAATTTTTATTTCTCAAACCAAGTATATAAGAGAAATGCTAAAAAGGTTCGGTATGGAATATTGCAAACCAGTTATCACTCCCATGAAAACCAGTTACAAGTTGAGCAAAGATGATGATTGAAAGTCTACAGATTAGAGGCAATGATTGGTAGCCTACTATATGTGACAACATCTAGACCATATGTAATGTAGGAAGTTGGACAAGTGGCATGATTTCAAGCAACACCAAAGGAATCACATGTATTAGCAGTGAAGAGGATTTTCAGATATCTCAAAGGAACAAAAGAGTTTGGATTATGGTATCCAAAAGGAAATGATCTATCACTTATTGCCTACACAGAAGCACATTGGGAAGGTTGTATTGATGATCGACGAAGCACCAGTGGAACAACATTATACCTGGGTGATTGTTTAGTATCATGGCTAAGTAAGAAACAATCATCAGTATCCTTATCTACAACCGAGGTAGAGTACATTGCAACAACATCATGTTGTACACAGGTTCTTTGGATGAAACAAACTCTGGAAGATATACAAGTTGAGTATGATGAACCCATTCCAATCTATTGTGATAATACAAGCACCATCAGTATCTCAAAGAATTCGGTGATGCACTCCAAGATGAAGCACATTCCAATAAAGTATCACTTTTTACGAGAACATGTTGCAGAAAAGAACATCAGAGTTGAGTATGTGGGCACAAAAGAACAAGTGGTAGACATATTTACAAAACAACTTCCATGAGAAGCCTTTGAGTATCTTTTCTAGAGACTCATATTTATTTCTACTCCAAAATGAATTCTTTTGAATGCTTCTCTTATATGTCTTAGATGTACACAAGGAAACACCATAAGAAGACAGTTCGGTCAGGGGGAGCAGCCCTGGATGGAAAGATACCTTTGCCATTGATGACAAAGGGGGAGAGATTTATTAGATGCATAGGATAGAGGCATGGTTCTAGGGGGATCATGAGTGATATTATTTCAGTATTTCATCAGAGTGTTGTCATCAATGCCAAAGGGGGAGATTGTTGATTAAGGTTGGTTTCCATTGATGTCAACCCTTGAAGAAAGCCCCGTAGCACAAAGTTTGGGTAATGGAACCAATATTGTTTGATGTAAATATGACTCATTATTTTCTTGTAATGGCTGATAATAATTAGAAATGGATGAACTCCAAAGTGGTCCCCTTATGGTGAAATCCCTCAAGGGAAGACGCTTTGCGGATTGAGTTATCCTAGAAGTACGGTTAGAGAACCCATGATTATTTGTGGAATAATGAGATGAAGGTAAGGGAATTTGTCATTGAAACTATCCTATATGGATATTTCTTGTCATTCCATTTTCGGTGGTATGTGGAACGTCACATAACTCCTCACGATTAGAGAGTTATGGCCATGAGAAGTTGGAGAACCCAGGTTTGGGTAATGAACCCAAGTTTGTTTGATGGATAATGGTATGAGTTTTGATATATTTTCAAGTAATACTATTATATATGGATGGTACATGTCATTCCATTTTTGTTGGTATGTGGAACGTCACATAAATCCTCACGGTTTGAGAGTTATGGCCTTACGAAGTTGGAGGACCCTCTTATG
>JASDQU010170784.1:0-18454 GCA_032191745.1 Picea mariana | reverse complement strand
AACCCAGTGCACACGACACAAATACCACTACTAGAGGGATCGTCAGACACAGTTGTTGAATTTGAAGCGCCCACACACACACATGCAAAGAATATAACACATACCCAATAATTGAATATGTAGCATCCTTAAGAACACATTATATACACTATGATTATATGGATTTTTTAAGTTATAGGTGAAATTTATCCCAAAACATTTGAGAAGAATGACCTAATAAATATATTTTGCTTGGATTGGAAAAATAAATCCCTAAAACGATAAGGGGGATCCAAGCCACCTAAAAATTCAAGGGGAAATGAAACATCAAAAGGGGGTTCTCATCTAAATCCTTTTAAGTGAATATTCTAGTCCCCTATAATAGCTGGAGTTTAGGAAGCCAACACAATATATTTGTTTTCAAATATCTCATCCATTCAAAAAATCCCCATGTTGTTGTGATCCAGGAGACAAAAATGAAAGTGGAAGAAGCTATCAACCTAGGTAAAAAAAAATTGCACATTAGCATTGTGATTTTCAAAGATTCAAGCAGGGAATTTGGTGGCCTATGCACCCTTTGGAATAACACTAAGGTATGTATGGAATTTTGTTTCAAAAATTAGCATTGGATTCTCACAAAGATTAGATATAAAAACAAAATAATCCTTTTGTGGTTATCAATGTTTATATGGCCATCAATCATGTAGAGAAATATTATTGATGGAGATCCATATCCAATTTAAAATACAAATAATTCTTTTTGGACTGCATTATAGCTAGTGACTTCAATTTCATTAGAAATAGTGTAGAAAAATGAGGGGTGATTTTTGGATGTGACCCCTTTCATGAAAAAATGGAAGAACTAATCAAGTATTGGGATATGATTGATGTCCTCCATAGACTCCACAAAGAGGAAAGTATACATGGTCCAATATGCGTAATGTACTAGGCCATATTGATACTCACCTCGATCACTTGATTGTTCATAGCAATTTCCTTTTCCAAAACTATACTATCAATTCTTGTATTTTCCCTCCTCTTATTTATGACCATAAATCAATTTTTCTTCACATCTAAGACATGCCTAATTAAAGTCCGGTTCACTTTTTTTTAAATCCCTTATGGATTAACTATTAAGAGGTGATTGATTTGTTTGAAGCCACTTGGAATAACTGAATCTATCGCAAACCTATCTATATTTTGGAGAAAAAACTTATTTTTGCTAAATAAGCGCTCATTATATGGGCCAAAAATTCCTTTAATCCACCGGCCAAGGAAAAATAAGAAATCAAATGCAATTAAGAAAACTTTCAAAAGATTTTAAGAGTAGAGAAATGACTCTCTAGCCACAAAAAAGAGAAATCAGACTAAAATTTCAATATCAAAGAGCTCTAAGGAATAGTGAAGAGGCATGGCGATTAAAGTCACGAAGCCATTGGATCAACGATGGTGACAAAAACATCAAGTTACTTCACAATCAAGCTAAGGCATGTCAATCTAAGAAAAATGTCTCTCACACTACTCTAGATGATGGAACCAAAGTGACCGATTTTGAAGGCATAAGAGGGGCTACTGAGGTCCATTTTACTGATTTTCATTATCAATCCAAAGAAGCAGACCCATGTAATTTTAATTGCTTCCTTACACACATTCCCTCTACTGTCACAATTGAAGACAATTCCTACCTTATTCAACCCATTTCTCAGTATGAAATGTTTTCAACAATATGTTTTCTGGAGCTGGATAAATATCCCAGCCCTAATGGTTTTTCGATGTCCTTTTACCGACATTTTTGGGAGATAATAAAATATGATCGTAAGTGCATGCTTCTTTATTCCCACCAATATTTAAGAATAGGAGGAATTAATGATTCTTCCTTTGTGTCTTTGATCCCCAAGGAAGCCAATCCAACCTCCTTCTCCATATTTCATCTGATTTTGTTGTGCAACTCTTTCTATAATATCCTCAACAAAATCATGGCCTCCTGATTAAAATAAAACCTTCCTAAAATCATTTCCCCTAATCAAGGAGGTTTTATGCAAGAAAGAAAAATTATGGACAATATTGTGCTAGTCTAGGAAGCTATTCATTCAAGTGTTAAGACCAAAGTTAAAGGAATCGTTGTCACTTTTGATTATTTGAGTTATGGTCTCCTATTTTAGTTTATGGAACATTTTGGATTCATGTTTGATTTTATAAAGTGGGTGGGTTCTTGCATCAATGGCCCATGGATATCCCCTCTTGTAAATGGGAGGATGACATAATTGTTTTAGATAAACCATGGTTTACGACAAGGATGTCTATTCTATACTCTTTTATTCATTCTCATGTAATAATACTTTAGTATAAAACTTGAGCATGAATACTAGATGGGAATCTACCAAGATTGTGGATAGCAGAAAGAGTGAAAAATACAAATCATTCTCAATTTGTAGATGATACCCTCTTTCCCATAGGCTCCTCTGTAACTATTGGTACCATGTTTAAATAGGCCCAATATTTATTCCTTGATTCTTCCAGGGTAGTGGTAAACCTCAAAAAATGTGAGATCATGTGATGGAAATTGTTTCTCCAGGTAATGAATGTGATTTCCATAATTTTTCAATTTTCCTTGGTTGATAAATAATCATCATTTCGATACCTTTGTATCCCTATGTAAAATAATACCTCCACATCATAGGACTGACTACAAATAGTTGAAAAAATAAATTCAAAGTTTATTCATTAGGGAAGACCATGGCTAAACTTCATTGGATGGGTTACACTTATCAAATAAGTCTTTGCTTATCCTTCTCTATATTTATGCTCTAGTATAATTTATCTTTGTGGCTTATTTAATAATATATTGATGAATATAAGAAAGTTTCTCTAGAAAGAAGGAATTTTTTTTTTTTTTTGTTAAATCACCTTTTCAATTGGAATCAAGTGATTTGTTCCAAGGAAAGGGGTGGATTGGGTATTCGAGATCTTGAATTTATGAATCTAGCAATGAGAGAAAAATTATTGTGATGATTTATTTCTAGAAAATCAGGTTAGTGGAAACGAGTCATCTGAAAAAGAATATTTTTCATGAACTAGACTAAGATTCCTATAAAATACTCGATAATTTGATAAAGTATCACAAATATTTAAACTTCTTCTTGAATAAATTCCCCCTATCCATGAAAACCCATCATGGATTCCTGGAAATGGTAGGCACATCAATATATGGGAGAAAAATATTATGGGTAGCAAATGCCTCTCCACTTGGGTCTAACTCCCTTAAGGTATTGGATTACTGAGAAAGGGATCCATACACATTTCAAATTTTATTTATGGAATGAAAACTCTAAGACAAGGCCACATTGGTTGTATCTCTCCCCTCTTTCCCACATATTCTTTTTATATTAGTCCATTATTTCATCTTGCAGTACTACACATCTCATAATAGTTATCATGTAGACTCTTGTGGTTGGGGTGATTCAAACTATATGGTGAAAAGGTTATCAATATTTCCTAGAGGAATCCTCTAATTATCAACATTGAGGCATGTGGAGGACTATTTTCCATAGTAATGGGATACCTAAAATAAATATATTTTGATGATTTTTTTCCCACAAGAATATTCTCACCTAATAAAACGTTAAAAAGCGAGGAATTGTCGGGCCATATCACTATGATTTATGTCTTCTTAATGAGGAATCAATCCAACACTTTTTTTAGGATTGTTTCTATGAGAAAGAGGTCTAGTCCCTTGATCTAGCTAGATTATTACACGAGTTTTTTTGGCCACATTTATGTGATGAATATGTCACAAAGTGGTCGAGAAAATGCAATGGGATATTGAAGAATAAAAATCACTTCAAACAGATATGGAAAGATTTACCTAAATATCTTTGTTGGAGTCTCTGGTTGTCAAGGAATACAAAAATATTTTGTTATGAATTCAAGTGGATACGATAAATTGTTTCCAAATCCATTTCTTTTCTTTCAGAATATATGAAACACTGACTTAGTTGGAAATATCAATCACTCAATATTTGTGAAGGGGAATGGGTGACAAATTCATGACAAGACACCAAATATATTTTCCCAAACAAATGGGCATCTCTTTACCTAAATGGGAAATCCAAAAATATGAGAAAGAATTTAAGGAGTGGCTATCTCTTCCACAGTCTAATATTCATATATTCGATGGATCCTCTTGAAATAACCCAAGGATGGAAAGTACCGGGGTCATTATTCATGATTTGGGAGGAAATTAATTGGCCTTATATGCTTGGTGCCTAGGTAACATCTCTAATAACATCAAGAAGCATATGTTGTATGGGAAGGTCTCAAGATCACTAAATGTATAGTAATCCTCAAAATTTCTATCGTGGATGATTCAATGTTAGTGATGAGATCACTTATCAAAAAACATATTGTTGGGAACAATATCTTTATTGTTATCATGTCTCTTTCTCTCTCCCTTGTGTCAGAATTTGAAGAATACTCGTACCATATTAAGGATGAAAAAAAATCAAGTGATAATCAATGGGATAAAGAAGCGATAATCTTGGAAGAAGGCATAATCAAAACCAATGGGCTAAGAATAAAATTCTCCCTCCCTTAATTCATATGAAAACCACTTTTATAGGAATGAATAGTTATCAAGGAGTGGGAACCGTTATCCGTGTGTTCAGATGGCTTACACGATCACTTGATAATGTAGCAGTCAAATGCATTTATTTGAGTTTGTGTGAGGTTAACTGTACATACTTGGGTATGTATGAATCACATTTTCATGGTGTAATGGATCCATTCTTCAAGTTTCTCCCTTGTGGCATCAATGTATGGTGTTTTCGTCATAGGTTTCATCAATTTGAAATATAGTCTTGATGTTACACTTGTTGTTAGAATAGATATTACACTTGATATTATAGTTGTTGTTACACTTGCCCTTATAGTTGTTGTTACACTTGCTTCTACACTTGTTGTTAGATTTTTGATAAAATTTGAGTGGTGTTTTATTTTTTTTTCTAGTTGGGAAAGAATGGATCCCTCTCAGAGAGATGTTAAATGCATTTTCAGATGACATGAGGAAATGACCGAAGCCAACAGTTCCAACCTTCAACATGTTTTAGGAAATTATTAGATATGGATCATACTATGTCCATTCTTGTTCAATGCATATATATCCTTGATATTGAATGTTAATCATTAATATCATTATTTTTTTCTCAGAATTATCAGTAAGCCTCAATTAACCAAGCATCTACAATGTCACACCTTAGAATACCTGAAGACGAGCATAGGAGTTTGGATGTAATTCCAATGGGCATCGAAGAAAATACTCCTTCTCATAGAGGAGTGCAGAAAGTTCCAAACAATGAATCTTCCCACTATTAATGCTTTACAAATTTATGTTTTTTTAGGACAATATATAAAGGACATTTGCAACCACATTACATGGACATATTATATAAAGGTTTATGTAATTGTAAATATGTTAACATTAGGGAAATGTATAGGAAGTAAGTCAATTTTTATAAAAAATTTTGAACTTGGTGAGAAGCTTTGGTGCAACCCTTATACAATAGAAAGTTGTACTTAAAAAACAAAAAAACTTAAAAAAAACTTATATAATAGAAAGTTGTAATTTAAAAAACAAAAAAACTTTAATCAAAGTTAATATCACTATGATTAAAAGATGAGAAAATGTATCCATATTTACATTAAACAAAATCAATATCAATATGATTACAAAATGAGAAAATGTGTCAATGTTTACTTTATTGAAAAACTTTATTTATTAAACATAATCACATATCCACAACTAAGACCTTTCATTTCGACAATTTAATATTTATTTATGAAAAAATGAGCATTCATTTAAATTTAAACAAAGTCAATATCAATATTATTACAAAATGATAAAATGTGTCAATATTTACTTTATTGAAAAATGATATTTAAGAAACATAATTGCATATCTACAACTAAAACCTTTCATTTCCACAATTTAATATTTATTTATGAAAAAATGAACATTCATTAAACATAAAATAATATTGACCAATATCAAATATAAAATACGATGATAATAACTTAGACATATATCATTAGGGAGTACAATTTAAAGAATAATCATCTTAAATGAAGTGTTATTAGTCCCTGTCATAGGCATACAGGGAGTATAGTGATTGATAAATCGTTGACCTGGCATTAGCTTGTGCGTTGACCAGAAATATTTCCCTATTGTCTATTGTTGGAACAAGGGAAGTGAAAATATCGATTTTTATAAAATAAAAAGTATCATGTTTGTCAAGATCTGATTGGACAACAGATTGGAGGTCTTATTTCTGCCTTCACTATTCTCAATGTAAAATATGTTTGAATTTCCAAAGTATTTGGTAGTATATGGTCTTTTTGAATCATAAATTTTTTTATGCATTCGTGGAACGTGGATTAATGCTAGCATTAGTTCGACTGTTTCCCTTAGCATTTTCTGCTGGTTGGCATACATACTCCATGATATTGTTGTGTCTGATTTTTTCTTTATTGTTGTGTGCTTTGAGAGAACAGTCTTAATTGTTTACCTAAGAGCTCTACTAGTCTTAAATGTTTATTGTACAAATGCCTCGCAATACAATTTTGTTCATGCCCGACATCCCTGCTCTTATGCTCCATCCTTGTTCATTGTTTCATTCCATGATTCTGGTTTTTGTTTGATTAAACTTTGCAAAGTTGACGTATTGCACTTGCAGTTCGAGCTCTTGGTTTGTTGTTCTTCAACTTTGCAAGTTGTTCGACCTATTGTTTCAGTTTGCAATTTTTTTGGCACTGAGGTCTTCTCATCCTTTGTTGATGGGTAAGTTTCACTATTCTTGTTGATTTTAAATATTTTGTTCCAGATCATTTTTGTCTTCTCTCTTAGTTTTTGTTCCTCAAAATAATGTGTCTTCATTTGGTGGATGTTGCGTCCATAATTTTTCTGAAAATTGCAATGCAGAGGGATTTACAAAAAGTAGTTGGGAGCTATAAGAAGAGGGAACCATTGGGCGGGGTGTAGACACAGTGTATGCTTCTACTCCGTGGGCCGCAAAACTACGTGTGCCTATTTTCTTTCTGCTAAGTTAAGTTATGGTTTTATTTTTTTGTGGTCTTTTTTCTGTTTGTTTCAGTTTCCAGTGTTGGTCTGTTTTCTTCTCATTTTTTATGGGAACTAGGGGGGATTCAATTTGAGATGAAGAAGGTTTAAAGATACATACGGGGATTGGTGTGCTATTTTGATTTTCTTTTTTCTTTTTCTAGTTTTTATTTTTTTCCTGTGCTTTTCTTTGTTTTGATAGAATCTGAAAGTTTCTAGCAAATAGCTTCAAAATGACAGTTTAAAAGATGAAAGAGGTAATAGATGTTGAGTCGTATGAAAAATATACACAGTCCATTACACATGATAGCATTGACGTGGTTTTGCATAGGAATGACCTTTTTAGATTAGATGCATTCTCGTATACTATTGGGGATTGCCTTTTCGATACATTCCAGGTTCTATTTCATTTATAGTATTCGTCGACTGAGCTGTGCAATGGATTGATAGATTATTTCTTGTCCTTTTTTTAAAATGCCGATGTTGAGGCTTTGCAGTCCTATGAATACGAAATGGAATCTGATTTTCTTCTGCAGTTGCATGGAATATATGATGTGTCTACGTATTTTTTAAAGATGTGGTTGTTTGCATCTCCAGTTATGCCTGCACATTAGAGGGGACTTTGGGGAGATACATTTTGTATTTGGTGGTTGTTTAACTGGATGAATATATTAGCTGGAATATGGTCATTGACAAGAAAAAAAAGATATCTATTATTCAACAAAACTGCATCTAACAATCTATATTGCATCTTGTTCCATGATGTTGATGCCCTCAGTGGCCATTATGAACCACTGTTGTAAAGAAAAATTTCCATATGAAATATAGAAGGTCCTCATATCTACTTCTCTGTTATTTGAAAATACCTTCAATTGCAATGGAAGCAAATTTTGGATGGCATAGATTGCTATGGTTTACAACTGGCAACAAATGTTGTGTCTAGCTGTGGACATAGTCTGTTTAATGCAATTTGTTGTTTGTTAGTAGCCGAGTTCAATGTTCAGTCACTACGTATTTACACTGTACCAACATTCTACACTGTGATTATAGGCGGAAGAGAATATGCTTTTAGGTGCTTGCATCAGCTAATTTTCCCATATCTCATGGAAAACATGCCGGCAGTTGGAAGTTGGAAGGAATACCTTATGAACATGGCACTTCCATATGAAGAAGGGAATATGGAGGATTGCAGATTCTATTTGCAATGGTTGTCTATGGTATTCAGGGTGAAGATCCAGGTTTGGTCGGCTTTGCCAGCTGGCACTGTCCATTCCTGGGTTACCGATTCAAATTACGATCGAAAAATTCACATCTTGTCATCTAAAATAGATACAACAGATATCCATTATGAAACTTTGCTTGGAGATATCGGTAGTTCAGGGTTAAGTGTGCATGCCAGCCAAATGGCATCGAATTTGCATACGTGTGGAATGCTTTTTATGAAAATGAGAGTCCTCTCGGTTGTGATATGGGCAGACAGGGCTTGAACAAAAAAAACATGCGTAGAATTCATTTCAGTTATGATGAGGCCATAGAGGACTTAAACAAAAAACGTAGAGTAAGTTATCACAATTTGAAAAAAAAATATTCATCAAATTCATTTGACTTCTGATAAGCAAATAGAGGCCTTGAACAAAAAACGTAAAATAGTTTTTGAGAAACTGGGTGAGAGTGAAATTCATCCCAATTTCCACTGGGTCATCTCACCCTTGGGCAAGAAACATAGAGTATGTTACCACAACTTGACAAAGTTCATGCACGAGAGAAAAAAATGCATTGCTACACTTCCTTTTAGAAAGAAATTCACATATGACAATGTAAAGAAATTTGTTCGTGCATAACAGAACATAAACATGTGTGATTTAATATCCCAGAATGTTCATGCAACTATGGCATTTTGTGGAGTACATGAAAAATAGGAAACCATTTCTACCCATACTTCCCTGCGAAAAAAAAATGCAAGACAGACCTACATGAAACAAATGAAAGGCACTCCTTCCATTGCATGTGCAGTTTGTGAACAATTGAACTTTTCAAAAACAATCATTCTTTCACGCCTAATTTGCAAGAAGAATACCTCTAGCTGACAGTCCATGATAAACTATTTTCCAGTGAGAAAGTTTGTTTTCCATGCAAACGATCACTTGAAAATGGAAAATTGCCACATTTTGCAACCCCTGACCGAATAAGATGTAATACACCACTAGCATATGTAAGTGCACATACGAAACTTGAGAGACTTGTCTCTCTGTGAATTGCATTTTCTCAACTCAGACCTTGGGTTTATAAGTGACACCAGATGGGCTTAACAAGATTAATTATTAATGTGCATGTTCAGCTAGATGTTGTGCAAAAAGTGTTTCCACAGTTCATTAACAATACAATTACAATCGTTGTGGCTATGAAACGATGCTTGCAATACAAAAATGCATATCAAATAGGCAAAGTGCCTGTGCATGCTATTATGAATGCATTAAAGGAATTATTTTCCAGGGCCTTGTACAAAGCAGAGAACATTTGTATAAATGCGAACTGAAACATTGTTCTCGCAAAAGAACATGGCAACTTTGCAAAGACTCTCAAAAATCCTAGTGATTCTAATACAAGTGATGAATCGGAGAATGAAACACCTACTGAAACATTGGTCCATGGATTCACTGATTCACAGTGCATTCATGACTTGCAAGAAAAAATTGTCTAATCGCACCTGGGGAGGGGCAGCGTCCACTTGGAATATTCAAGGACAAATTCGTTGAGGAAATGAAATTTCCAACACTGTTCTATGGAGATCCACATGGCACTGATATTACAGAACAATTCAGTTATCATAAAATAGTATGATGGGAGCTACTACATTCAAGCGATTACTTCTCCTATCACGTAAAAAATTTGTTTTTCAAAACAATTTGCATAATAATAGAGAAAGTTATGTCCTGCATGTGGGTCCAAATAAGAAAAGGCCAGTTACAAGGAAGAAAGTTGTTGGCCAAAGATGTGAAGTACAAAGTAAAGCTAGAAATAATTCTGAAATCTGATATTGGATACATAGATTTCAAGAACATCCACACCTCTCCTGACTATTTGCAACAAAACAAAAAAAACAATTTTGCAATGATCCGGCAATTGGGGCCGCCAACATTTTTCATCACATTTACAAGTGCAGAGCATTGTTGGAATCCATTGGTGGCTGCCATTTCTGACCTGCATAGTAATAGGAAACGTAAAAAAAAAAACCGATACACTAGAAAATAACGACATTGACTACCACATAAGAAAAGACTCATTTACATGTACTCGATACTATAGACATAGAATAAACTCTTTGAGACAATTGATATGCCATGATGAAAAAAATTTCAGAAAAATATCAGACTACTTTTTTGTGACTGAATTCCAGAATAGGGGAAATGAGCATGACCACTCACTGTTCTGGATAGAGGGTGCACCGGTCTATGGAGATGATAACAATTTACAGATCAAAAAATTTGTGGATAAATACATAACATGCAATACATATCATTTGGAACCAGACCTTGCGAAAGTCCATAGACATTACCATACAAGAAGTTGTAGAAAATGAAAAAGTTCGCATTGCAGATACAACTTTCCCATTCCGCCAATGAGAGCTACAAGAATCATAGAGCTAGTTAGTTTAGAGAAAAGTGTTGTTGTTGAGAAATCTAAATCCTTGTTCTCATTTCTAAAACAAGGAGGATTTTACGAAATGATGAGCTTTTATGCCTTTTTGACATAGGTAAATCTATCAGAAGATGAGTACATCCAAGCCATACAAATAACGCTTAGGCAACCAACACTTTTCCTTAAATGAAAACTCTCCCATGTTTTGAACAATAGCTTCTCCAAGGACATGCCAGTTATGTGGAAAGAAAATACAGATGCACAGTACGTGCTGAATGCATATGCTACAACATCCTACTGCACCTCATATATGACGAAGATTGACAAATCTATGACATCTGCATTCAAAAAAATACCCAAAGAACATGAAAGAAGTCATATTGATGCCATACAAATGATATGCACCCTTGGAAACACATTGCTTAATCTTCAAAAAATGTCTTCTCAATAGGTAGTTCACATTGCCCTTTATTTGCCCCTCACTTGTAGTTCAAGAAAATGTTTCTTCATAAACACATCTCCACTTGAAAAACAAACATTTATTCTTAAACCACCATTTTTGCTACAACAAGAACCTAACAATTTAGAGGATGTCATATGTATCTCTATTATTGATTATTACATCCAGCGTCCATATTCTATTAGGCATATCTGCTTAGAATAATTCATATCGCATTACAAAAAAAATGGTACACCCATATCAAAAAGAAAAAAACCCTTTGTTATATGGTTTGTCAAATACAATAAACATTGTGACTATGTAAACTATTGTAGAGAAAAACTGTTGTTGTACATTCCGTTCCATGAAAACAAAGAGACATTAATACATAACATCTCTACATGGGAGGCTGTGTATGTTGCCTTTGAGACTATAGTGCATATCAATGAAGATCGATTTACCTACAATGTTAATCCAACATAGGGAGATCTAGAAGTTGCACTTAATGACCTAGAAAACCTTGGTGATCATGATGAGACATTCAGAAACCCAAAAACAATCAGAAATCCTTTCGAGTCCTATGACTTACAAGTGGATTTTCCTCGTCCTCCAACGGCTAAAAGTGAAAAACGTATCAACCTTGGTTTTCAAGTTACAAAACATCCTTTCCTAATTGAAAATAATGAATACCGCATAATAATATGTTTATTGAATCACGAATAACAAACAATTGTAAAGGAAATTGCCCTTAAAAAATGGTTGAACATGAACAATCATGCACACGTGTTCCTTACAGGCGGAGCAGGAACAGGCAAGACATTCACAGCTAAAGCATTGTTCCAAATGCTTATACAAATATATGATTCAAATAATTGCTCTAATCCTATGAAACCAAATGGCCTAATAGTTTCATTCATAGGAAAAGTTTCATACAATGTTGGTTAAACAACAGTTCACTCTGCATTTTTAATTCATTTTAACAAGTCGTAGTTTCTTCCACTTAGCAAGGAAATGTTGGATACATTATCTAAGATTTATGAGGAACTCCAACTTGTCTTTATAGATGAAGCATCTTTGATTGGCAGTTGGTTCTTGTATTCCATTGACAGCCAGCTAAGAAGCATAAAACATGTGCAGACCAAATACTTTGGAAACATTGACATGATCTTCTGTGGTGATGTTTACCAGGCACACCCCATCCAAGATTCTTTGATATTTGAACAACCTATCGTTAACATGGAAATAGTGACCCATGAATTATGGAGAGACAATATTAAATGCTTTGAGTTTCATACTACAATGTGCCAGACAGATGAAACATTCATTACAATTCCGAATAGAATGCGCACAAACAAGCAAACATATGATGACTTGACCTATATAAGTTTGAGGTGCTTATGGTATGCACCAACAGATCCAATGTTCCCATACCTATTCTACATAAATAAGGATGTTGCAAAGCATAATATCCACATGCGGTCGCTCATGCCTAGCGATGATATCATCAACAATTCGATTGACTTGGAAGAAGACAACCATGGAAATGTCCCACGTCATGAACATTAAGTCACTTTAGTTTTGCACCTTGCACTGAAATTAGAAAGGTTAGTTGAAATATATTCCTGTAACTATGATTCACATGATGGCTTGTTGAATGGTGCAGATGGAATACTGAAAAGCTATACGAAGACATAAAAAGTAGATGTCCTTCGGATTAAGTTCCATGAGACGCATATAGGCAAGAGACAAGCAAGCAAGTTGTCTTATCTATATAATTCAAACACTTCAAGTGATTGGACTCCTATTTTGTGAATATCAAATCCAGTATTGACATCAGCATAGATAGGTCGACTGAAGGTTCACAAACAGTTTCCAATTAAAATTGCACGTGCACGTACAGTCCACAGATCACAAGGACTAACACTTGATAATGTTTCATTTCAGCCTACTGTAATTCAAATACATGGACTTGTATGCACAGCACTGTCCCATGTCAGAAGCATAGACTCCTTGTATTTACTAATTCCTTTGACAAAAGATAACCTTAAAGTGAAACAAAAAGTTGATATTGAGATGGAATAACTCAGGACCACTGCAAAATGGAAACTGCATTATGATTACCAATCCATACAAACAAATTCATCTGTATCAATTCTCTCACTTAACACATGCAACTTAAATGCAAACATGGATGATATACTGAATGACTATGATTTAATGCAATCCGATATTCTATGCTTCCAGGAAACACACATGGTATTATGCATGCATAACAAACAATTCCCAAATCACAATTGCATATCACGTTACATTACACATGAGGTGATGATAATGGTGAAATAACATGTACCAATTTTGGACCACATACATATCAAAGAAAAGAATGTTGAGTTGGTGCTTGCAAAAGAAAATTCCCATGGAATAGAAGTTGCAATACTAAATCTGTATGTTTCTCCCCATGCAACATTCTCCAACATAGTAAATGTTATATCCAATGCATTGGACCATTTCCATCTGAATGGATCCATTGTACTTGTAGGATAATTTAATATTGACATGCTACAAAATACTGGGAGAACAAAAGAATTGCAAAACTACATGTGAAAATACAGTATGCACTTTCTTCTGAACAACACAGCCCGTCTCCAAAACACACTTATTGACCATGTCTAGTCTAATGTGCCCATTTCTCAATATAGTATGTTTGTCTTAGACACATATTGGTCTGATCACGATACAATTGGTATTGCACTTGAATTATGACATATACATCAAACTTATTGCAAACTCATATTTCTATGTTTCAAAGCATATCTGTACCCCTGATTTCTAAACATAGTGTTTTGGTGAGCATACAGATGATCTTCTACTCTAATTATAAAATATACATTGTGCAAAAAAAATAAAAATAAGGTACATCCTCAAAAAAACTATTTGTGACTCTATTGATCTTATTCAATTTTTTTTTTGTATATGTACATAGTAGTTTCCTTTTTCTTAACATCTGAGCTTATGTTCATATCCATTTTGCTTTGTACTTTTGTTGATAGAAACAAAAAGGAAAACTAGAAAGTGCAAAGAACTCCTACCCAGAGATGTATATGAATCAATGCAAAGGTGCATTCTTTTTCTGCCTGTTTTCCATAGTAAACAATTATTCCTTTGATTTGTCTGAATTTGTCAAACTTGTTTGCAGTTATGTTTTTTTTTTTAATTATTATTCTTTTTCTTGCATCGAGAAGTCGCTATGTTGCACATCTACCATCCACTAGAATTGAGACAACCAGCCCACAAGTCCATTTCTCAATATGTATATCACCCAACTATAATTGCTATTTGCAGGACACGGAACATTAGAGGCACAGTGTGCAGCTCGCAAATGCACAATCCAAATAAGTGGCTAAGTATGGAATAAGGGATCTGTGTATCATGATAAATTTGTAGGGCACCGAACAATAGAGGCCCATTTCTAACCCTGCCAACCTAACAATGCACGATGCACAAATTATACATGCTCTATAAATTCTCAGCCACTCGGGAAGTCTGCTTGTTAATTTGTATATCGCGGAACTGTATGTGCTATTTGTAAAACACAAAACAATAGAGGACTATTTTTTGACCCCTCACGTCTGAGAACCCGCAAGTATGGAATGCCATATCAGTACACGATCTATAAAATATCATGTCCATACTTTATAAAGGTGCATATTTACTTTTGCCTCGTTTCTACACACACTGATCTGGTAATCACGAACTTGGTGTTGCACATGAATTATGAAATGTGCAGTGGGACTCAGACAGAGCCCTTTGCTTTTCTTAGGCAATTTTGAACCCGCAAGCCTGTGAACCAAATTTCTATATGGCAGAAATTGACCCAATGTACAACCCACAAATATGTATTGCTCGTTTGTGGGATCCCAGTAGCCCTGGAGTAGAATTTTGAGCCTGTTACCTCGCAAATCTGCTTCTCAATTTATTATCATAAGATATTTGCAAGGCAACGAACGATAGAGCATTGTTTTTTACCCCACCAGCCCGAGAACCCGCGATCGAGAGACTGTATATGGTCTATCAAATCTCGTCCAACCCGCAAGTCTTCTTCTCAATTTGTATATCGTGGAACTTTGTGTGCTACTTGTAGAACACCGAACAATAAAGGCCTTCTTTTGAATCTGTCTGACTCGAAAACCCACGATCCCGAACCATGCACTTTCAGACTTGGCCATTCCTTGCTTGCTTTCTCTTCCCTATGGCCGTTACCTTCGCACGTGTGCATAATAAAAAACATTGTATATATATGTGTGTGTGTGTGTGTGTGTGTGTCTTCTTTCTAAATCTTTAATGCTAACAGGTCATCGTGCAACTATCGTCTAACTTTTCATTGATGCGAGGAAGGCTCGAGAAGTTTTTCCATTAATGCAATTTTTGTGAATCATTTTCTTCTCCCTTCCCAGTTTTAATTTCAAATTCCATGGAATTTCATTCACATGCCACCAACTTGCTTCCTTCACGAAACCTCCAATCGCTTCCCAGTCTTAATTTCAAATACCATGTAATGTCGTTCCCATGCCGCCAGCTTGGTTCATTCACCAAACCTCCAATACTTAAATGTTCTTCATCGTAACCCTCACCTTCTCACTTCTAAGTTTGCAATAACTACTCTTTACTTCTAATAGGTCACCATATAACACGCATAGATATTGTCATTAATGAGGAGATTTTCCATTCACAAGCATTGAAGCAATGTTTGTGGGGGGTTATATTGTCCCCTCCATTTCTTCATTTCAAGTAGCGTCTAGAGCCATCCAACCTTTTGATAAACTACTGCTAGCAGCTCCACAGTAGTTTTGTAGAGATACAGTGAACATCTTCCTCAAGAGCTTCCCGTGCAGAAGGACGGAATAAAGAATTGTAGGGGAGGCAGAGCGGCCCAAAATTTACCGTCAAAACATGGATCTTTACACTGATTTGGAAAGCATATTCTGCAAACTTGATTATCCCGCACACACAATTCATCATGCCTACTCAGTGGACATGGTTGGTACCATAATTTTTTACGAAGATCAATCCTTCGTATTCCAGAGAGCTGTTTTTGAAACTGAATCAAAAAAATTAATCATTGAAAAAATAGATGTAAAAAATAAGAAAAGAAAACATCTTTCAGAACTTGACCTTGCCAATATGCACGCATCCAAAATATATGAACTTCACAAGGAAACCAGAGATGCTCTTCATGATTCTGTTGGAGTCATTGAAGCCGAAAATGCCAAACTAAAGAACCAGATTAAGGAATTAGAGAAAGCTTTGTTTCCTATGCCATTTCTTGGAAGTTCCTTGGAAATAGCCATGCCTATGACTATGTGCACCCTTGCAACAAATAGAAAAGGGTCCTCCAGCTTCCTCACATCTTGTAGACGATATGTGGAGAAAAATATTAACAAAATAATAGAATTGATTTCCAAGGCCTAGGAAACATCACATAATATGGATTCCCTAGGGAGCAGGGCACATAACTTGCTCCTACTTCTGCAGACAGATTTAAAGAATGAATAAACTTTCTATGTGCACTCGGTCATCCCTTTCGCCTTTCATGTCAACAACATGGCAGAGACGAGAAGAAGACAACATGATCTCCCATCTAAAAAAAGGATTACTCAATTAGAAGCATGCTGTAAAAAGAAAGTGAAGAGCCTGTACCTATTGGTGAAATCATGTGAACAAGCAATATGAAAGAAAGAAACATTATTCACAAAGCTCACCAAAATAGACTTAGTAGGAAATACAAATGGCTTCGAGGACCCCAGCTTAATCCTCAACTCACTGACATTAACCAAGCAAGTTTTTGATCAACAAGTTGATAGTTTGAAGGCCTTGTCTTTAGAAAAGTTTTATAGAATTGTTGAATATCATGAAGAAGAGGTCGACAACTAGCTAGTCGGGTATTCACTACAAAATGGAGACAGTCATGAAGGTCTGTGTAAACTTTCAATTGATCTAAGTGGATTAGAAAATGAATTTTTCAACATTCGAATCCACAATAACATCAACGTCACCCCCTTGAGAAGCTATAGTGAATATAACTTGAAGTGGATCAGCCATGGAATCTAACATGCAAATGCATAAATCCTCTGTGTATCAATCCAGTTATTGAAGCGAGCTGCCCACAAAAACTAGCATGGAAAGGCATCACCAACCAAACACAAAAATTACTTATACGTACCATCCCTGTAAGTGTATAGTGATAGTCCTTTCTTTATCAATCAAGTTATTCCTTTTTTGAGTAGAAATCTATAGGCAAAAATTGATCTTCCCATTTCTACTTTTTAGGTATTACATTCTAGCATCTCCAACTTCTTTCCACACTCCTATTTATTGTACATATATCTGTTATGGTCTGCGGGAGCTCCAATCCCATTCTATATGACAAACACATTTACATTTCCAGGGATATGTAACAAACTATTATTTTTTTCATATATTCCAAATAAAACTATTCTTTTGTCTCCTTATATATTTATGTCTTCCTAGATTTTTTATCTTCAGCTATGCTGAATGTGAAGTCATTTTGTTTATTTGATCTCTATTCTCTTTTTTTCTTTTTAAAAATAAAGTATGACATAAATCACTCACTCAAATTCGACATATCATATTTCACACATATATATGTTTCTTTGAATTTCCAAGAATATGTAACACGTTTCATTTTTTTCCTATTTTCAGCTCAACAACTCGCGCTCCAAAAACTTCCTAAGTATGTCATATGGGCTCTGTCACACTATATAGAATGACATCTCAATACATGCTCTATAAAATTACATATTTCGTATGTATAAAAGAAAATATCTACTTTAAAAAATTACGTTTTTGCTATGTACAATCAATGCTCTCCAAGAACCTATAATTTGATACATTTTAATTTCTTGTATCCACGAGCCCCTGTTTTAAAGAAAACTAATTAGGGAATGCTATTTATTTGGTCCTCCTATCCACCACCCTATGTAACAGACATTGGTACTATATTTTTTGTACATTTGTCCACCACCGTGTGTAAAACCTATGTAAAGAAAAGTAATTCTCGAATGTTAAATTTTTGGGACACGAGCCCCTTGAAATTCAAATAGTCCGCAGGTACCATTATCCATTTGTACATCATGGAAATCTCAGTGCTATTTGAAGGTCATGGAACAACAAAAACCTGCTTTTTAGGTCCCCAGCTCCAGAACCCGCGATCCAAAAACTGGCTAAGTATGGAATGAGGGTTTTGTCTATGCTCTAATTCTAGAAGG